>JABTTQ020003482.1:600000-838206 GCA_016081115.2 Rehmannia glutinosa
TATAAATTAATTAATAACTCCTTAATATATTGTATGTTTATGATTAATCTATGAAAACTCGTAAAAAATTGACATTGTTTTGGAATTTGTGAGAAATTAGATTAGAAATGAAAGCTGAAAAAGGAAAGTATAGTACTCAATGGCTTGGTGAAGATATATGCAATCTGATCAATTGACGGAACATGTTGAAATGTGAATTTACTGATGAAATAATCGAGAATCTTGATTAACCGACCAAGCCGCTAAAGTAGCTAAAGTAGTGGTGAATCCTATAGAGTCTATCTATTCCTAATCTCCAATATAGTTCCTATAAGTTGAGGTATCAACAATATAGTTCCTTGTATGCTGTTGACAATGCAAACGAACTTAAATCTGAGTTGACAAAGTAATTATTTTGATTATTTTTATGTATGTATCCCCAAAGATTTAAATTAGTGATACCAATTTATTATTCTATGTGCAGGAATTTTTGCAAATTAAATAATTGTAGAAAAAATAATAAAAATTTGTCTATTTCTAAAAGAAAATGGAGCTCTTTTCTTGAGTACATATTTTGGAAGGGATGGTGGGGAGAATATAACCCCAAACCTGCGGTTTGGTTTGGGTTTAAGAACTAATAAAATTTGTATATTTATAAAAGAAAATGGAGCCCTTTAACTTTTTTTTTTTTTTGAGTACATATTTTGGGAAGGATGGTGGTGAGAATGAACCCCGAATATCTAGTCGGGTCTGGGTTTAAGGACCTTAGACAATCTCCAACATGCGCTACTAGATACACCCAAAAACACCAAAATAGAGTGAAGTTAGTAGTCCAACCAATGCTTCA
This sequence comes from Rehmannia glutinosa, assembly GCA_016081115.2. Classification (NCBI taxonomy): domain Eukaryota; kingdom Viridiplantae; phylum Streptophyta; class Magnoliopsida; order Lamiales; family Orobanchaceae; genus Rehmannia; species Rehmannia glutinosa. The sequence goes on from JABTTQ020003482.1 coordinate 600,827, forward strand.
TTTGCTACTCTATTTTAGTGCTACAACAGTGTTGCGCCATATTTGGCGCAACACTATTCATTGAGCTATTTTGAGTCTTTTTTATTATTTGTTTTAATAAATTTAACTTCTTTTCTTATATTAATAAATTAAAAAAGCATATTAATTCGATATTGTAAATTTTCGACAAAATTATTTATATACTTCATAAATATATTTATAACATTAATTATATATATTTTTTATATTGTTATTATTAATTTAAATTATTTATATCATGGAAATTAATTTTTAATAATAAGTTGTAAAGGTTAGAAATACTTCATATGTGTAATTATGATAATATTTTAATAAATAGTTATTGTAAATGAAATATAAAGAATATTCTAAAAATATTATTTTTTCTATAAAATTTGAAGTAAATGGGTTTGAGATATTCTTAGATTGGTTCAAAAAATGCACTTTTTTAGTGCAAAAAGTGAGTTAAAATAGAGTGTATGGATGTAGATGCCTTATCCATTCGATTACAATTTAATTTTCAAATTTTCAGATTGAGCTATTCATCAACTTGTTTATTTGGCTCATATTTTCGTTTTGTAATATATAGGGTCTATTTTTAAGCCAAAAAAAAAGGCTCGATGATGTGACATTATGTCGGACAAATTAATTTGAAGTTGCTATTTCATCTAAAATGTTCGGAAAAGAATTAATTGCTATCATCTGACACGTTTATGTCCTTTTTTTCCTTCCACCAATGATGTTCCACTATTCTATTATTATGTTTATTTTAAAATATTTGTCCTATATTTTAAAAAGAAATGTTTTTTTATTAGTATTTGAGTACATATGATGATATGACACCCTTTAATTAGCTTAATTTACGGAAAAATAAGGGTGGCTATTCACACTCCATTTTCCTCTAAACACACCCACCTGGTCACCTTCTAAATACCTCACTCCCACTTTTTAAAATATGACACAATTGCTAAATACATCCTCCATAATTTCCAATTTTACCCTTGCATAAAAACTATAGGTGGCCCGATGGGTTTTCTGCCATCATGCCACATGGCACGATGGCACGATGAGTTTTTTTTCATAGTGCGTGATCGTGTCAAGTGTCGCACTGCTACTATGCGACAATATTTTTCAACCTGAAAATTTTAGAAATAACATATTTTATGCTATAAACTAAGAATATACATTCATTATTTGGGGATATGAATACTTTATTGTCCATATCTTCAACAGTTTGGGCGTTGGAAAAATTTAGGGTTTATACAAAAAAAAATCAACTTTCTTCAAGAAGAAGAAGAATGTGGGTGAATGATATGTGTGTATTAGAATTTCTTTAAGTAAGGATAATATAGTCTTTTAAGTGAATGACATTTTTGCAATCATATGGATATGGTTGTATTCATCAATTTTGGGGGTGTGAATGGCGCCACTCGAAAAATAAATCAAATTAATATTATTTCCATCAATACAATAATGTTAAAGAGAAGTAGTTTGACCTATACGTAGAATCCGAAATTTTAAAACTAAATTTAATCATGTCAAATTGCAGGCCAACTATTTATTTCTTTCAAATCCAACATAATGATTCTCTTAATTTGACAAGTTAATAAGAGAAAATTTAATTTTTAAAGATAAAATAATAAATTAATAAATATATAAGTTTATATTTTTCTAAAACAGAGAAGAACGATTGTCACCATCAATACTAACGCTTGGTTCAATATTTTTATCATGATGCCAATTGTCTATTGTATGTTATCTTAGTACTATTTTTCAGTGGCGAATCCAGATTGTAAAAATAAGGGTACGATAAATATTAAAAAAAACACTCTACTCTAAAAAAATAGAATATATATTTATTAGATACTTTTGATTATAACTAAGTGATTTTCTAAACACCAAAAATTTAAAATTAGCCATTGCAACATACAAAAAAATTAATGAAAATAACAATCTAATTAAAATTAAAAATACAATTGTTATTTTGACTAACAACCGGTAATTTAAAATAAAAAGGAAAAAGAATTGATGAACCTTTACACAAGACTATCAAATTTTAGGGTTTTAATAAACAATATTTATTTAAAATTATATTATATAAAATGAATATAATTTATTAATTATGGGAAAGTTTTATATGTTTAGTTAAACGAAAAAAAATATATTTTCAAAAATGACATAAATTTATTAAAATTAAGTTTATAAATTCTATTTTTATAAAAAAGAAAAAATACAAAAACAAAAAAATGTTGAGTAGGTTTGGGCCAAAATTACACGGTTTGGCCGGTACACGGTTAGCTCGTTAAAACTGTTATTAGTTTTTTTCCATATTTAAATTAAGGCAGAGTTTAAATTAAGGTGGGGGTGAAAATAGGTATTTTGAATGATGAGCCAAAGTACAACAAACTGTGTAACACAATGGTATTTTTCTAGTATATATGTAAATATGATTTGTAAACCTTTAATGAGCTTTTAATATGAAGAGGCCGGACCTATTTATGTATATAATGAGCTTAAGCTTTAAAAATAGCCTATTATTTATAATAAACCAGACTCGGACCTAACATATGTAAATCAGGACTTACATCGTCAACTAATAAATTGGCTTATTTTCTATACAAATATATAAAACACAATATATATTATATTCTTTATTACAAATCATCACTTTTTTATATAAAAAATAGGGCAAAATAAAATATATATCAACTGAACTTGATCTAAATGTACCAAACACCCCCTAAATTTATCAATGTAACACTTCATCTCAATTATTTTGAGACAAAATTACCCTTAATAATAATTATTTTTAGCATATTGTAATAATTGCACCTTAATTTTGATTTTATATTCTTTATTAACATTATTTTTTAGAAAAAGTAACTAGTAACTTAACTAGTTCAAATATTAAAAATATTATAAAATATTTTATCTGTAATAAATAAAAAAAAATATTAAATGTAGAAATTATTTTGATTATTTGAGTTTAATGTATTTGACTCTTTAAAATAATAGAAAAAAATCAAATTTCAAACTATCTAATTAAATAAACTTTCAATATTATAAAAGATTGAATATATTTATATATTCTAAAAAATTTAGTTATATATTTTTCACACTTCTTAATTTATTTATTATTTATTCAATATGATTTTTAAAACATAGCATCAAAATTTAACATCTTTAATGAACAATCAATATTATGAATGAAATAAATTGTGGGAAATTAATTCTACTAAAATAATTTAGACACTAATCTTGTTATTTGAGCAAAAATTGTTCAAAATACTTTAATATTACCAAATAAAATATTTATTATTTCTTATTTCATACTAAATTGTTGCATATACATTAAATTATAAATATATTATTATTAAATTTTAAAATAATAAATATGTATATTCAATATACAAAAATATTTTTGTTCGTATTATTTAAAAGATTTACATTAAACACAAATAATTAAAATAATTTCTATATTTAATATTTTTGTATATTTGTTATATTCAGGCTATTATTAAAATATTTTTAATATTTGAAATAGTTAAGTTACTAGTTGTTTTTTCTAAAAAAAATAATTTAATAAAGAATATAAAATCAAAATTTATAAGGTACACATATTTTACATGATAAAAAATAATTATTAAGGGTAATTTTGTCCACATACTTTGATTCAAGGGTAAGTGTTATATACAATCATGTAATATAAACTAGTGACAAATCATCACTAGTTTATTAAAAATATTTTAAAAGGAAAAAAATACTAAAAAAATTATAAGTAAGTCTAAAAATGGAAAAACGTACGGTTGAAAATTAAGCCGATCATTATATTTATATCCAATTTTGGAAAAAAATAAATAAAAAGTCTAGACACGATGTCAGTGTCAAACACTGCTCCATTCTCAAATTTACTGCCCTTTCTTTATGATTCTGAGACTCAAATTAGAGCATGTTAGGTCTGTTATTGATGGCTTCTGTAGTGTATTAATTGTGAAGAAGGAGATAGAATATTGTTCATAGTGAATAAATATTAATACTTCCATAAGATATACCCATGACAACATAGAAAAAGTTGATAGTCATGAAGAACTCGAAACACGTATATTTAACCCAAACTATCTGTATATACTGTAGTCTATAAAATTTCGCGTTGGAGATGATGCATAAATATTTCGAAAACACCACATAAATAACTATTAGATGTTGTATCTATAGTTAAAACTATGCAGCAAAATTCAACTAATCATTTTTTAATAAGTTGGGAGTACAGATTGGAGCAGAGGACATAAATTCCAAAGAAACTGAAAGATACATGGTTCGAACCCTGGTTAACACCCTTCTAAACACTACAAGAAAACAATCAAATTTCAACGAAATAATTCCAATGGAATAAAAAAACTGTTGGAATTTTTAAAATTTCAATGGAAATTCCAATGCTATAGCATACCGTTGGAAAATTCCAACAGAAAGTCCAACGATAAGCAAAACCATTTGGTATTGTTGGAATATTTTTTCCATATGAATTTTTGTTGGAATTTTGTCATTCCAACGACCATTATACAAATGGTGCTTTTCCATTGGAATTTCTGTTGGAATCGATAATTCCAATGGAAATTGGCCAAATACCAAGATATTTTTTTCGTTGGAATTCCCTTGTTTTTTTTGTAGTGAAGGGTTAATGATACCACTTGAGCTACAAGCTAGTGGTAAAAATCAACTAATCATTACATTGTCTAGACGCCATATATGCTAAGGGTGTCAATTTGTGACACATGATAACCTAACATGAATATGTTGAATTAAAATAACAAAATCAAATAAATTGCCTCAATTTCCATTAACATATATACATTAATATGTTGAAATAATGGAAATTACCTTTCAAAAAAATAAAATAATGGAAATTAGCGTAATGATTGTGCATACTTAAATTGTTGTACACACTTTCTCATGATGAATTAACCAATAAATGTGCAACATTTCCTATTTTAAATGTACACGGGATCTCATATGAAACTACTCACTTGCCTTAATTTTTTTTTTAAAAAAAGAAAATAGTAATAGCAATTTTTACTTGGTGTATAGTATGAAAATATGTTATTAAAATATAAAACCATTTTTCGTGAAGAAAATAAGTATTTTGTTTATATTTCATAATTAGAACCCTCTTTGAAAAATATACAATATTTTGTCTTTATGTTAATTATTTATTCATGTTGCGTCGTAATGTGGTGACGTGACATGATATGTTCAAGTTGAAACTAATTACACGCGTGCATTTGGTATCTTATGCAACGCATTTATATATAATTGGATATATGCAAATAGTTTGTTTAATTATGAACATTTAAAACGTGTTTATATCATTTTCATTTAATAAATTTCTTATGTGAAGAATACCCTTGACTTTCTAATAATTAATAGGATTTTTAAAACACTTGCCAACTTGAATACATGATAAGGACTAAACTAGACCGACCTAGTCAGACACAAAAATGTCGAATTGTTCCATCTCCTCAAGATGGATTATACCTACTTGAAGGTCAATAATGAGAACTAAATTGAACCGACTAAATTGAACCGACCCGTGGTCAACTCAAGATACATGAAGTTGAGCTTGTATTTATTGGGTCGACTTGTTAGATTCTCGTGGATAAAAGTTGTAGGTATATCCCAAGCTCTTAACCACACACATCTCGAAATGTCATAAAACCCTATTCTAGCCCGACTAGGAGAATAAGAAATTTGAATCACCAATCTCACGTTTGCAAACCCTAGATTCCCCCTAACTAATCCCGGATTTTCAGGAAACCCTAATTCTAAGAACCTATAAATAACCCATCAAAAGGTATATGTTTGGTCAGATTTTTAATACTCACCACAATACATTATTTTCAGATATTCTCTTCTCCTTGAATTGATCTTGACTTAAGCGTCGGAGATGGTACGCCGACATTTGGCCCCATTCTCACGATTGGGTTTTGCGATTGGGTGGCGTGAAATCTTCGACCAACCAATACATAAGCACATAACATTAACAGTGAAGTGTGGAGTAAAATTATATTAACAAAAATTTTTAACACGCTGTCAAAAAAAAAAAAAAAAAAACATTTCCAACACATTTATATCATTGAATTTTGGACTGTCGGGAAGGCCCAGAAAAATATCAGTAGTACAGGCCATTAAAGAGACTTTATAATACATGGGCCGGTGGCCTGTTTGTTTGGTGCAATCGCAATTAAGAGCTTTCAATATGAATTGCTTTGATGGGCCATGAATAATACCTGCCACATAAAGGAGGATAATTTTAAATAATACTCCTCGTCAGTAATAAAGCAAAAATATTTGCTCCCAATTCTCAAATTATTTCTATATATAGCAATATGAAAAGGACATATCTGACAGACAACTTAATATGGTAAATCGTGGCATGTGCACGTACTGACCAGGGTAAAATTTTATATATACACCTAATTTATCAATTTAATGATAATTTCCCGGGTCAAATTATAGTTTATCATACTTCTTCGTTTATAATATGATTCATAGCCAAACATAATAACAAGTTGAAAAAATTGAAACCATCCAATTAGCTCTATTAAAAATTTGAACATTGTTATATAGCAAATATTATTAAAATATATATACACCTAAATTTATCAATTTAATGATAATTCCCTATTAGCCAAATTATAATTTATCATACTTTTTCGTTTATTTTTGTTTATTTAATATGATTCATAGCCCACAACATAGCACAAGTATGAAACAAATTGAAAACATCCAATTAGTTCTATTAAAATACTTATGCCAAAATATTTTTATCTGAGCAAATATTATTAAAATATTTAAATATTAAAAAGTAAATATGCATTATTTTTTCTTTCTTACAAAATATTACATATATGTCATTATATTTTAAAATATATATCACCAATACTTAATTAAAAATATATATGTCAATCATCCCTACAATGACATAATATATGAAATACGGTTTTGGAATAGAAGAGAAAAATTATACTTTGTGAACTCACGAAATAATATTTTAATCTACTTAAATGGAGTCAATTTATTTCCTCAATCAGTATAAAGCCCATTTTTTAAAAATTATTATCCTAAATCGTAACTAAGTTGCAAGTTGATTTAGCAAGTATAAGCCGGGAAGTATTAAGATGGAACCCAATCACTAATACAAAGAAATCAATTAACGTAAACTCATCTAGTTAACTCAAAATTATAGGTCCTAAAGTGATGGATCATATGTATTGTTCACGTAACAAAACCAAAAAAAAACCCTAGTCATTCATTCAAGAAACCAAAAATTATGATGTTGCTAAAATGTGGGCAACTCACTTCTAGCTAAATATCTGTTTTTGATGTCCTAAAGATAATCTTTGGGTTGTTTGCCACCACCCGAGTTAAGCTTCAGTTAGGGCTAATAAATATTTTAGTGATTTTGCCATTTGTCACTAGTATTTCTTCTCATCAACCTTTTTGAAAGTTTTCTATTCTCTCAGTCATCTTTTTTGAATTTTAATTTTTTTTTTTTTTTGTAAACAAAGGTGAACACTAGAGTTAGGTAGATAATATATAGTTCAGATGCCCTAGTAGTGCCATTAATGTTATTTAATGTGGGGTTGTATTAGCTATTAAGAATGTTGGAACATATGTACTAAATGTTTTTACCTGGAATCGAATTAAAGATGCATAGATGAATGTGAAAATTGGATAGTGACCAAAGAATTTAAAAGCCCAACAAGATTCAACAATTTCAGTTTCTCTTCAATGAGTCCGAGCAAATTCGAAAATTTAATTCCTACAATACTTGACCACCCAAAAAATTATACTCTGTGTACTCTCTTCTATTCCAAAATATCAAATTTAATATCGGAACGTAAAAAATTTTTGTTCTCTATTTTCTCCAGCATTTGCTTCTCAAGAAGTCCGACATTTTGACGTCAAACCAATAAGTGCTCCTTATGATGCTAACACTCAATTAAAGAAAAACTTAGGTGATCCTATCGCTCAATCTGAATATGCACATATTATTGGGAGTTTGTTGCATATAATGAACTTCTCTCGACATCCAAGGACACAACTTATGTCATTCATTATTTATAGTTTTTTTTGTGTGTAGATTGAGCATGTATACTCATAATCCCAACCGTGACCATTGATATTTTAATAGTTAGACTAATGAGATATTTAAAGGTACTATGGACTATGGTATTTTATGTATGGTGGGTATCCAAATCTAAAACTTGAAGTGTACAATGATGCTTAATAAATTCTCAAAATCTTTTTTATTGGATCTACACTTATTATTTTTTCGGATAAAATAAAATTCACTAGTGGTTATATATTCACACTATGTGGGAGTGAAATTACATGGAAGTCATATGTCCTTTTTCTAAACAAACTATCATGGCAAAGTCTATGATAAATATGATAATCCGTGTATGCTCTCAGTCATCCTTTTTGTAAACAAATTAAAGGTGAACACTAGAGTTAGGGAGATAATATATAGTTCAGATGCACTACTAGTACCATTAATGTTATTTAATGTGGGGTTGTATTAATTAAGAATGTTGGAACTACTGTTTTTACCTGAAGTTTGAGTTTGTTTCTCTTTTCCGAGCAAATTCGAAAATTTATTCCTACAATACTTGACAATCCAAAAAATTAGTGTACTCTCTTCTATTCTAAAATATCTGTTGAGTGGTTAGGAAACTTGCTTTATGAGATATTCCATTAGGTTCAAAACCAACTCCTTCAATATCTATGCATTGTGATTGTCAAACAACAATTCCAATTTCAAAGAATAAAACCTTTAATGGTAAGAACATTCATATTCCATTGAGACATAATGTAGTTAAAAACAAAAGTCTGTTAAATGATGGAGTTATATCCATTGATTATGTGAAGTGAAATTGAACTTCAATATCTATGCATTGTGATTGTCGATCCCCCTGTCTAAAACCTTTGGGGAGAAAATTAATTAATGAAACATCAAGGGAATGAGACTTAAGCCAATTTGAAAAATTAATGCCAATTTGAAAAATTGATGATAAAAACCCTACCTTTGTGATTGGAGATCCCATGAATGAGGTTCATATGGTTAATAACAAGTCATTTGTTAATTCCGCTAGCCCAATAATAAATTGTCCCTTCCTATAGTGTGAGAAGTGCTAGACTACAATTATGCGAGAATGATATGTTAAGCTCTTGATGAATTTCATATCTCTTAAGGGTGGTATATTTAATTGCAAAATATACTTGACGGAATTCACCTATATGAGTGTGGAGTGGGGCCTCTCCTATGAGATTCTGGCATATCTCTAGAGCACTCATGAATTCCAGATACGCGCAAGACCTATTAGCGCAAAACCGCATTGAACAACAAATATTGAGAGGGTATAATGTGACTGATAATATTTTAACTTACAATAAAGAGTTCTTAGTTCATAGAAGTATAAGCTTCACTAACACTCTGTACTTTAATTTTATCATTCTAAGTCTGGTACATAGTCCAAAAGATACCAGATTCGATACATTCTACAATCATTTTAGTAACCCATCAAATATCTAGATTTTCTTTTCATTCTTTTGAAACATGTGGGGGAGTGTTGTATTAAATGAGTTGGGTGTTTCAAAAGACTTTTCTATCCCATAGGAAAAATGAGTATGAGTGGGTGTTTCAAAAGATTTTTTCCCATTTTAATTTTTTTTTTTTTGAAACACATGTATATGTCATAGTGGGGAAAACAGGGACATGGGCACAGGAAGCATTTTAAGGAAGTTTTACTATTTATTAATAAAAGGACATTATGGGTTTAGTCATAATAGGCCAAGTGAATAAGGTGGGCTCGCGCACATAAAGAGTTGAGCCAAATTTGCATTTTTAAGTGTAAAATCGTCAATTTGCCCCCCCTACGTGGGCGATATAGTCGCGACTCAATTTAGTTTTGCAATCTAATTTAAAACCTTACTCAAAACTTTTCTATTTTCTACCTTACCATAATTTCCTTAAATTAGTTTTCTCAAATATCCGATAATGAATGCATGTTATATTAATAGTCTACCTAATTTTATAGGGTGGCTCAAGCCATCCATTTGTTTTCCCGTGTGGCTAGAGTCGAGCTATTATTTCCCTATATAGCTAGAGCCGAGCTATTATTTTTTTATATAGCTAGAGCCGAGCTATTGTCCCCCTATAGCAGCTTGCTTGTCCCTCTACTCGAACTATTTTGCATAACCGTTGGAAGCTTCCATTGTCAGTGGCGGATGGGGGGGCAACCTAGGCCCTGCCCCCACCCCATTTTAAAAGAATAAATTTACAAGGTAAATTTTTTTAATTTTTTTTAGTTAAAATTTATATAATTTTTTTATTAATTTTTTATCTAGTCCACCCCGATTCCGTGTATCGGCCCATCCTGTAAAATTTCCTGGCTACACCATTGTCCATTGTTATTGTGAGCACACTACAACAACATTAGACTACACCATTCTCTTCTCGAGTTTTGCTGGGTTACATTATTTGTGTGTTATTGTTGTTCATATTTTCCGTTGAATCTTAGGAGATTACACAAATAAATCATTTAAGACAGTGCAAACTTTGCACTCCTTGAAAATTCTTTTGTTGTTTCAAACTCCCTACAGAAACATTTGCTAACAATGCTCACCCCATTTTTGTGTGCTGACTCCGCCATTGATCAACAACAAAACATCACAAACTAATCCCCACGTTTTTCAGCCCAACTCCCAGGAATCCTCATGTATGGGAACATGTACCCTTCTGCATGTCCCCACTAAATAGGACTATCATTTTTTTCTCTATAAATAGAGTTGTATATTTCTAAAACCAAACCACAGCCAAGAATACATCTCATAAAAACCATTATTAATTCCATTTCTGGTTAGAGTTTAGCACACAAAACATAAACCAAACAAAATGTTGCTGACACAGAGCTCTCTGTTCTGTCCACCAATCAAATTTTCTTTTGGAAAATGCCCCAAAACAAGAATCCCCCTTTTTGCTAACCATCATGAAAAGAATAATAATATTGGTTTTACAAGTGGGAAAACTTGTGTTCTTTACAATGGCTATTCCTATTTCACTTCTCCTTGTCACCCTTTGGAATTGGAATTGCCCAAACATGGTTTAATGGTGGATGAGCCTATTGATGATGATGATGATGATGATAGTACAGGGATTGGGATTGTTAAGTTTTTTGAAGGGAAGAACATTTTTATTACTGGTGCCACTGGTCTCCTTGGAAAAGGTATTTAATTTCTCTTCATATGTATTAGGGTTGATTGTAAAATCGGTCGGTAACTTGGTATCTTTAGACTTTTCGTCTGCTAAGTTTGGTGTCAGTCGAGTAACTTTAAAATCCGGGACATTAAGTCCAATTTTTCGCTAGAAAATTTCAATTGCTGATTTGGACTATAACGTTGATGGCATGACTACAAGAAAATTCAATTTACAGATAGAATTTACCGACATAAATAATTTTGTCAATTTTACAGAATACCCACATAATATTAAATATTATTTCCCCAAACTATACCAACAAATTACCGACAATTTTTAAATTTATTGACAGAAATACTACAGGTAATTAATTACCAACATTTTCAGATTCTGTAGGTAAATATTTACCTACAATGATATTACCTACAAGATTTTACCTACACTTTACAATTATCTTAATACTTACCTTCAGAAAAATCTGTAGGTAAACTGAGTTTTTCTTGTAGTGACAAGGACAACAAACAAATTGGGGATTTTTGAAATTTATAAAGGAAATTACTGCGTGTTTGCTGACTGTATATTTAAGTTTGAGAAAAAAAGGAAAGTAATTATAAACATAAAGGTCGAATTTCAATGACGGGTCCACAATAATTTGGGTAGATCCCTGTCTAATACTTATTTGTCATTTTTGTTTCATTTTTTTCTTGTCAAACTTATATATATAGTCAACAAACACATAATAATTTTTCCTCCAAATTGAAAAATTATCTGATTTGTTGTAATTGTCATTAACATTCTGGTCCAAATCAATAATTTCCGGTGAAAATCTGACCAATGTAATTTTTAGAGTTGCTGAACTAGTACTAAACTTTAACAACTTAGTGGACCAAAAATCTAAAGAGGCCAAATTACGGAACAAATTCCACAATTTTCCCTACTCTGATTTGATTATCTGACAAACATAAATCACTACTTTTTATAGTCTTCGTGGAAAAGATACTGCGATCAACCCCAGTGGGAAAAGTCTATTTACTCATCAAGGCAAAGGATAAGGAGGCTGCATTTGATAGACTAACAAAAGAGGTATATTTATATTTATATATGTTTCTCATGTAATTTAATAATTAACTAGTCTTTTTCATTAGAAATTCTAACATGTAACGGTTATATAATTATTATTTTGTTCAGATAATAAATTCAGATTTGTTCCAATGTCTGAAAGAAGAACATGGGAAATCTTACGAAGGTTTTGTAAGGGAAAAGTTGATACCTATTGTTGGAAATATATGTGAACCAAATCTGGGAATGGACTCTGATTCTGCTAATGCTGTTAGGAAAGATGTTGATGTCATAATCCAATCTGCGGCCAGCACAACCTTGAATGATAGGTTAGCTTAATTATATAGCCGGGCGGGAATGAGATATCTTGTTCCACTTTCCTTGTTCAGCTACATATTCTGGACATTGGATGAACAATTATAACATCATCTTGTACACATGTCATTCATCCGATATAATGGAATATGAGTGGAACATGAAAAGTGGAATATGAAATCTCAACCCACCGCGCTTCTTTATTTTTCATTTTTGTTTTCTCTCTCTATATATTTTACGGTCCGTCTGATTTTTGGCCTTTTGTCCATAAAAAAAAATATTTTTAGTCATGTTTTTCAAATAAAATATTTTTAGCTACTTTGAGTTCAATTATTCACTTGACTTTTTTCTTTCATTTCTCGGGACCTGAACATTTAATGGTACCGAAAATCATTTCTGGAGACCAAGAAATGTACTGCACCGATTTTTTTTTTAAAATTGTCCGATTACCTCACCAAAGAATATGAAGACTGGTGCGACCATAAATTTTTAGTCAAATTAAAATGGCTAAAAGACAAATTTTTGAATAACATGACTATTTTTCAATTTTTTAAAAAACGTAAATGGCCAATTAATTTGGTATGTTACCACATGATATATATTTATATATCTATAAATATGTTTTGTCCAGGTATGACGTGTTATTGGATGCAAATGTGAATGCCCTCAAAGATTAATGAGGTTTGCCAAGACATGCAAGAATCTCAAGCTCTTTGCCCATATTTCAACTGGTATTATATATAAATATGTACAAATTACAAATACATGTAACATATTCTTCTAATTTTGCAAATTTGAGTAAACATAATTATGAAATTTAATTGTTGGGTGTTTTTATTTAATTTGTAGCATATGTTAATGGAAGAAGAGAAGGGATAATGTTGGAAGAGCCATTGATTATGGGTGAAAATAGAAGAAAAATGATGATGATGAGATATCTTCTTCATTTCCTCGACTAGATGTAGCTGATGAGATAAACATGGCTTTGAAATCATCTACTGCCTCTACGGACTATGATGTGACCAAAAATTTGAAGAGACTTGGCCAACAAAGGTTGTCCATTTACACATTTATTGATCATATCATCTAACAAATAGTGACAAAATGGGACCGACTCGGTGAAAAAGCTGGGTTGGACCGCAATTTCAGAGGCCCGAATGGTCTGAGCTTGTTGGCCCAACCTATTATCAGGGACGGACGCAAAAATTGTAGTATAGGGGTGCTAAATTGAAAATATTTGAGAGAGAAGTGGCGAGATTGGAAATATTAGGGAGACAAATAAATTTTTATATATAAATATATAGATATATATACTACATACCATAAAATTTTGAGTGGGGTGATGGCCCCCTCCAGCACCCCTCTCGATCCGTCCCATTTAGCCAAGATAGCGGGTCCGCACAGTCTTTTTGTGTGTGTTTTTTCAGGTTGGGTTGGGTCAGTTCAACCTCAAAAATAGCGCCCAGACTGAATTTCGACCCAACCCAGTTTTATCTTGGCCTGACCCATTTGACTAGTTTTCAGAAAAATCCTACATTAAAAAAATACTCGCGAATCGAAATAAATTTTCACCCAAAATCTAATATTTAGCCAAACAATATCAACTCCCAATTTTTCGACTGATATTGCAATTTTTGGAAAAAAAATGACTCAACTAACAAGGTTTTTCTAATCGTAAGTCCTTTTGTTTTGCGCAAAACATGATTTTTACATGACCATTTTCGCCACCATCCATAGTTAGGGACCAAAACTAAAATTACTATACACATGAATTTTAGAATTTTACTAAACATTAAAATAATGTGCCCTTAATTAAAGACTAATTAAGCTTTGTCCTTGTTTAACAGAGCTACAAATTTTGGATGGTACAATACATATCACTTGACCAAGGCTATGGGTGAAATGGTGCTCAATGAAATTAGAGGAGATGTGCCATTGCTTATCATCAGGCCAACTGTTATTGAAAGTAGCTATAAAGAGCCTTTCCCTGGTTGGATACAAGGAAATAGGTATTGTCAACATGTCTTTTTCTATCATGCAAAACTTTAATTTTGCAATTTTTTTGTTTATAAAATTAAATTTTCACTCACTTATTATTTTTTTTTGTTCCATGTTATAATTTAATGGGTCCTAGGATGTTCGATCCAGTGATTATTTCTTATGGAAAAGGGCAGCTTCCGGCATTTTTCGGAAATCCTGATGTGACTATGGATGTTGTAAGTAAAACACGATTATCCATTTATTTCCAAGTGTTTTATATAGATATAATTACAAAAGTTCCCTGAAGTTTGGGCTAATTGGAAAAAGACCCAGATATTTTTGATTAAAAAAAAAACCAACCTCTCCAGGTTTTGGTTTCTCTTAAATTTAACGGTAACTGTTATGTATTTATACACGTAACACTACAAGAAAAAAACCAGTTTACCTACAAAACAATCTATACGTAAATATTAAGATAACTGTAAAGTGTCGTTGTAGGCAATATCATTGTAGGTGAATATTAATTACCTACAAAATCTAAAAAACTTAGTAAATACCTAGAATATTTCTATCGGTAAATGTAAAACCTGTTGGTATTATTTGGAGAAAATAATATTTTAAATTCTGTAAGTATTCTCTAGGAAACTGTAAAATTTATGAGAGAATCATTTCTGTCAGTAAACTAGAATTTTCTTTTAGTGTAAAATGGGATTTTTGAAATATTGTTTTACTTGTGAATGAGAAAATGTAAGACAAACCCAATCTCAAAGGGTCTTTTTGTAATTTTTAAAATTTTTGGTTTTTCGTTTTGTAATGATCCCAAACATCAGTTTCATTTTTTCCTTTTTGTAATTATTCCTATGTATATCAGTATATGTCACATTGAGAATAATGTTTTCATTTATTCGTGTTTTTATCCAGATACCCGTCGATATGGTAGCAAATACAACGATTGCAGCTATAGCAAAGGATGGAACTACACATAAGCCACAATCAAATGTCTACCATGTAGCATCTAGTGACATAAATCCTCTTAGATATTTGGATTTTTTCGAGTATCTTTATGAGTATTTTAACTCGACACCTCTAATTGAATCCCAAAAAAGTATTGCACGAATTAAATATTTCGATAATTTCAAGGATTTCTCCAAATATACACGAGAGGAAATAATTTGTCGAACAAATGGGTTTGGGGACACAAATACAATTACCAAAAATGAAGAGACGAATATTCGAAAGATTCAAAATCAATGCAAAGCCAAGATTGCATATGCTGAGCAACTATGCAAGATGTATGAGTTCATAGGATTTTTCAATGCAAGGTATGAGTAAGTTAATTGCATTTTTTATTTGCTTGACTGAGCTTATAAACTATTTAAAACATCTTATATGCTTCATATAAGTGTTTTTGGTATTTCTTTTTCTTCTAAAAAAGCTTATAAGGTCGTTAAAAAATTATTTAAAAGCTTATAAGTTGTTTTAAAAAAGTGTGGAGACCCTGACTTTTATTTTAAAAAAAATAGATCTTATTTTAACAATCACCTTTCATTTTTATAATTTTAATCGCAAAATTACATGGAATCGGATAGTAGTTTAGTGGTTAATGATCTCAAACCCAGACCAGAGGTTCGATCCTCATCACCCTCTCCCCTTCCACATTGTGCTTAAAAAAACTACAATAATAAACATTTTAAAAGTTTCATTTATTTTAGGGATGATTACAAAAGACCCCTGAGTTCGGATTAATTATTTTGAAAATTGCAAATCCCAGTCCCTTGAGGTTTGATTCCGTCTTACAATTTTCCCATTCCTTAAACAAAACACATTTAAAAAATTCCCCATATACTTATAATACTATTGCTGTCTTTAAGACATAATTATATTTGAGTTTTTCTTTTTTTAATAATTTTTGAAAAATCTCTAGTTTTTTTTTGTAACTAGCCCAAACCTCAGGGATATTTTTGTAATTATCTCTTTATTTTATTCAAATATACACTTCAACAACTTATTTTAAAATGAGATCTAACTGTCTTATATATACTCTTTAAAATTGTCTTAGTGCTTGCTTACAAGTTACAACATCTTTTAAATAATAAATAAAACCAAGTATTGTCACATCACATTTTTCTTAAAACAAATTGTCACATCACATTTCATGTGACATATATATCTTACTCTTACCACTATTATTACATTGACGATATATATATTATTGTTGTTTCTAGGGACATGTGTTAATAATGAAACTTATTTTTTTTTTTCAGGTTCCATACTGGCAACACTCTGAAATTAATGAAAGAAATGTCCAAAAAGGAACAACTTGACTTTGAAATTAATGCGATGAACATAGATTGGAGAAAATATTTCCAGGATATTCATATCCCAGGATTGAAAAAACACATACTCAATGGGACAAGGACATCTATTTAATTATTTTGAGCAATTATTATGTATTTTTCCTGTATATTTATTTTTCACGTGGGGGACAAAGAAATTTAAAGGACTTTGAAAATATTGCAAAGTCGTTATTCAATGTACGTAGTTTATGATATTTTTTTTTTGTTTTTTTTTTTTTTGTTTTTAGTGAAGTTTATGATATATTTGGTGTACTACTATTCATCCAAGATGGATAATTAAGTGTAATAAATCGTCTTTATTGAATTTTTGTGTAACAAAGTCGTGATTCCATTGCTTTGATTTGTTCTAAGATGACGGGTTAATAAGGGTGCGATTGGATATGCTTTCATTTTGAATTTTTTTTTTCTGCCATAGAATATTAATTGGTGAAAATATTTTGAAAGAAAAAAGATGAATTTTGATATATTGGATATGAGATGAAAAATAATGATGAAAATTGATTTGATATAAAAATAGTTTATAATGATTGAACATGATTAGTAGTTAGAAATGTGTGAGTGTGTGAATAGTAAAATTTGTGGGAGGATGTATAATAATGATTCGTTGTTCTTGAAAAATGTGTAGATCATGTGATTGATAAGAGAAAATGTGAAAGTGAGTGAATAAAGTATTTTTTTCGAAAATTTTCACAAACAATTATATGTTGGATAAAAAAAACAAAAATAAAAATATTTCATATCCAGTCGCTACCTAACAGTTTGCTCAGCTCTAGGAGTAATAAATTAAGGACTTGTTTGGGAAACTTAATTGGCCATGATAAATTATTTTGTCAAGATTTAACAATTATTTGAGATCTTTGATTAATACCATGAAAGGAATCTCATCATATCCCACTTTTTTCGTCATACTCTTGGTTGATAAATGGTACAGGTCATGAGGTGTAATTATATAATCCCGCCCAACTCCTCATTTGAACAGTTATTGACGATTTTTTTTTAAAGTTCAGTCCTGTCATTGTAGGTACTCGAACCCGAACCTCGTCATAATACCCGTGACCACTGGGCTAACCCTAGTGCTTCAGTCATTGACGAATATAATTATCCCTCATTTCAGCATTTGTGTGGGTAGTTATTGTGTTTCTATTTTTCATTTGAGGGTAATTTGGTCGTTTCAGGAATTTATCAAACATTATCATCAATGCCAAACAAAATATTGTTTTCCTACTAAAATAATCACACCTCACAATCATAATTTCCAAATATGCTATTGAATTCAATTATATTATCCAATCCTATCTTTTTTTTTTGAAAAGATTATCCAATCCTATTTTATTCAAATTATTTTATCAATTCAATCAACGATCACAAATGAGGCCTTAATAAGAAGCAAAACATCTTATTTATGAAATGAAAAAATGACTAACTATTATGAGAAAAAGTGGACAAATTAATAAAATGCCCGACCCCAATTCTTATAGTATTAAACTAGATTGACTAATATATCCCTGAATATGATAATAAAAGTTTTTTACTTTGCGTATCACTATTATGACCATTTAAATATTTATCAAACACACACACACACACACACACACACACATAATTAGGGCCGAAAACGAACGAAATTACTCGATTCGAGATCCGCCGTTAAAAGCTCGTTTGAGCTCGGTTCGTTAATATAATAAACCAAAATTGAACACATTTTTCCGCTCGATCAGATGTAAAACTCGACTCTATTAGTAAAAATAAAATAAAATATGTATAGAAAATATCAGGCTAGTCAAGCTTGATTCGTGTTCTGCTCGACTAAAGCTCGTTCAAGCTCGATTCGATTAATAGTCAAACCAAAATCAAACATAAATTTTGAATCTCGATTACAATTCAAACAAGTTTGAATATTACTATGTTTGGCTCAACTCGACTTGTTTACACCATATATATAGTAAGTAAATACGTCAAGTGGTCTAAGTCACTCTAAGTTGGGTCAGCCGAGGTGAGGCCCGGGTAGGTTAACATTTTATGTGGGCCGATTAAGTCCATTCTCATATCTAAAACGTTCCAGGTCAGGCTGAATAAATTTTAAATATCCTTATCCTAGGTCCAGCCCGGTCCATCAGCCCCGCATCTCGTGGGTTGATTTCGGGCCTAGATCGAGGTAGGTGAGGTGGGTTTGATGGGCTTTCTATTTTGTTTTCTGGTTATGGTGTTTGTTTTGTGTAAAATTGATTATAAAAAGATCAATCTAAGTATCTAATATTTATCTCCCAACATGGAATTTGTAAATTTGATTGATTATTTTAACTGAAGTCTTTATATAGTTGAGTAATTTATATCTACTAAACTTAGTTTTCGTAATTAAATGGAAATATATAAAAAAGAAGAAAAAAGTTCTGATCACAAGCATATCAGGTAAGGAAAAAATAATATATTTTATTTAATTCGTTTCTATTAAATGCAATTTCCGATTTATTACGACGTATGCTTCTAAGTTTATATCCAAATGCAACCTTAGAAAAAACAATATAATGTAGAGAAAACAAGCACTACAAGAAAAGTAAAAAATAGCAACGGAAATATCCGTTGCTAAACATAAAAAATCCGTTACTATCTGCCATGATTAACTAGTAGACATGATTATGCTGACTAAACTAGGAAAAATCCCCGGAAGATCAAATGGAACAGAAAATTGTAGGATAAATTTACCTTAAACTCCTCGAAGTAACCCTCCCTATATTCGGTCAACACATTCTTCCAGGTGTATCATTGAGGGTGGAGGCGTTGTAAAAAGGTTTCTCTCATCCTAGCCGAACACGGATTCTGTGGCTGCAACCTGCACAAATAAAACATTTAAATCAATGTGAAGAATTAAACTCCAGATAAGCAATGTGAAGAATTAAAAGCTTTGGGGTACCATGAAGGATATAACTAAATAAAACACAGATTTTTATTGCAGTTCCATTCCTATAAAAGAGTACTTCAAGCTAAAAGTAAGAGTATAATAACTTTATCTAGGAAAAATATGAGAAAAAATAGTCTTAATCAAGAAAATTATACATATTTCGTAGGGCGGCATTCCACCATTGAACTTCAGCAGCTTAATTTTTATTTAGTAATTCTTATTTAGGTACAATTAGTGTGAGACCCCGAATTTTAACGTGAGATTCGGTGTTATGTAGTGATTATTTATTCGGCTATGTATCACAAACCTATTATTAATGAAACTCGACTCTATTTTTATTTATTTCTTCCAACGTCAATTACGCATTTCGCATTTTTAGAGCTTAGCAATTTTATATTCTTCCTCTAGTATTAATACTTGATCGAATGACTACTACTTTAGGAATATTAGGCCTCCAACAATTTAGGAGTACATTCCAATCCTTATCCTAATATTTCAACTTATTCTATAATTCATCCCAACCAATTTCCCAATCAATTTTTTTTTAAAAAAAAAAAATATATTTTTTTTTATATTTTCAAAAAAAATTTCGAAAATTACAATAAATGGGGAGGTTGTTTCATATTCTTTTCAAGACCTACAATTATATATGTATATATATATATATTTACATATATATATTCTTTTTTTTCTCAACTTTTGGTCACATGCTTAAAGGATGGACAAACTTTTCTTTCCACCAAATTCTAATAAATAAAAATACCAACACCATGATTATTATTCCCTCCAACTTTTGGCTCCTTGTCTTAGGGGAATCAATCATTTTTGTTATTTTTGTTCTTTAACTACCAATATTATTCATTTCATAATTATCATAAAAACAAGACTTGTTTCCATTTTCCTCTCTAAAGGATCAAATTCTTCAAACATAAGGTAAGAAAATCTTCATTTCTCCCAACTCTATTTTTCTTCTCCAATCCTCAACCTTATACCTTCACCATCTAATAATGTTGAATCCTTCTTGTTGAGGTACTCCTAGAGAAAATTCTTGAAGAATTAGAGACCTAGATTTGACTACAAGCTTGAAGAGGAAATTCAAGATTACATATTATTAAGGTGAGAAAATTATGGTTTTAGTATTTTTCTCTTGACAACATGAAGAATTAATTTTTGACTCAAGAATATAAATTTTTGGAGTTTAGGGGCTGACCTACATCATCTCAAGTGGAGGTTAGAGGCTTGAAGGAAAATTTCCATTTTTGAGACTACTTGAAGATATTAAGGTGAGTAGTAACCATTTGGTATTAGTATATTTTCTTTAGACTTGAGACTTTAATTTTAACACCAAAATATGGTTTGGATACCATTTAGGGGCTGATCTTCAAGAGTTTGAGTCAAGAAGTTGATTCAAGGAAGAAGACCACATTTTAGATCAACCCGAGAAACTACTACGAGGTGGGTGGAAAAATTCTTTCAACTTCTAGGTGTTTTAAATTGAAAATTTGCATGTAGTATTTCGTTATTGAGCACTTGAGATATATATTATGTATTGCATGCTATTTTCTTGTATCAAGTTGGAAAAATTCTCAAGTGTTGCTCAAAAATGTGATTTATCAAAAAATAGGGCATACATGCACATTTTATTGTTATACTTGATGAAATTTTGTATGAGAAGGATATGTATGTGTATGACTCTTGAAATCTATGTTTTGAATGATTTATAACCTGGACAAGTCGAGCATAATTGATTAAATTTCAACTTTTGGGCTTAAAATGCAAAAATGGAAAGTTGGTGGACTTAATTGCAAGAAAATAAAACTTAAGGGACCCCTCTGTAATTTTCGATTTTTGGGACTGAACTCAAGTTCAAAAATTATGTTTTAACATTTTAATAAAGTTTTAAGAGTTTTTAGATAAATAAAATCAACCCTTAAAAGCCCAAGGACTAGATTGTAAAATTCTAGAAGTTTAAGGCCTATTTTGCAATTTTCGAAACTGTACCAGACCCTAATTTTAAATTTTGAAATTTTAACTCTTAAGGGACTGGAAATAACATATTTTAAGTGTATTCCAAAAATCCAAGTGTTTAGAGCTTGGAAAGTAATTTTATAAAATTTGAGGGACCAAATTGTAAAAGATTAAACTTGAGGACCAAAATACAATTTCCAGGACTTATGCAGTCCATGCACCTGGAAATACTAATTTAACTATAACATAATTATATCTTAGACCCAAGGTTCAAATTTCATAACAATTGGACCCCTAAAAGCCTTAAAGGCAATTATTTCAAAACGGGACAAAAATGAGATTTTTAGAAGTTAAGGGACCTAAACTTATTTCTTTTTAAAACTGCTTTTGTCCCAATATCCTATTAACCGTAGTGACATTTTCCAACTTGAATCACATTAAAAGCCCTCCCGGTTTGTGAGTTCCGATTATTTTAAACTTAAGGGCCGAAATGACAATTTTAACAAATTTGGGGCCAATGTGAGAATTTTATAAAAACTCGACCTCAAAACTTTAAAAACCTGAATCTCTGAACAATTTAGAGATTTTAGGAACTGACCTCATAATTTTTCAAGGTCGGGATATTTTTTTATTCAATTTTTAACCCCAAAAGTATTGGTTTTTACAAAACGGGGCTAATTGTAAATTTTTCTTTTTTATCAAGGACCTAACTTAAATTATTTTTCATTTACTAAAACAAAGATGGACCCTCGACTTTAATTATTAATTAAAATATTTTATTTTCTCAAAAACTACTTGACTTATCGGATCGTCTTGACCGATTAAAACCCGATCGCGGGGCGACTTCCTCGTGTTGCGATTTCGAATCTATAACGGACTTATGTTCCACCTAATCTTTCAAGATATCGAAGATTGCTTATCCTCCCGATAATCATCTTCATCCAAATAACTCCACCAACGCCATAATTACTTTACGCAAATTTTCGAAAACTTTTTATGAACTGCTTCCCGAATCAATATACTCGACTGCCTGGTTGACTACCTGAACGTGTATTTAATTTACTGCCTGAGTCAACTTGGTGTGTCGAGCTCACAGTCGGAATGGATACGTCGGGGGATGGGCAAGGCGGCTCCGCTATTCCACTCTTAGGCCCCATCGCCCTAATCCCGCAATCGAGGGACGGAGTTTGTCCAAGGAAGCGGGTCGTAGTACTTGAGGTATAATCATGATTATGACGAATCCGAGCCTTGCTAGCTCCAACGTGGATTTTGTCTTTGCATGTATGGAGCAATAAGGTGGCAGTCTTGGACCATCATGAACGGGAGTTACAAGGAAGAACGAAGGAATTGCCCCGATCCACACGATTAGGAGTTGAACGAAACGTTTGGTTGGCGCTACACTTGAAGACGCAACCGCTACTTGTAATGCGTGGGTTGGCGCTACACTTCAAGACGCAACCACTAATTGTCTTGCATGGGATTCGCACTACACTTCAAGACGCAATCCTCCCCATGTCTTGAATCATCGTGCTGTGTGACCACGAACTATTTCTTAAACTATATAAATATATTACTTAATATATATTTATCACGATCTTATGGGCTATGTATGAAAACATGCATCATATCTCACGCGTTTTCATACAACCGTTTTCTCGCATTAACTATATATATCGCCACACTTGCACACGATCACCCCATCCACTGAGATTTTTGTCTCACTCCCTCCTGTTTTCTAACATTTAGATGAAGAGTACGTTGAAGACGTCGAACCTACCATGATTGAATTCCTATCTTTGTTGATGTGGAGCGACACTCCTTTTACTTTTATTGTTGTTAGACTTTTCATTTTATTCTGTTTGGACTGTAAGTTAAATTCGGATAATCTATTGGGTTGTATTCGGATTCCGTTGGACCTTAAGATGTAATTTGTACCTGTGTGTATTTTATTCCGCTACATTAGACTCTATTTCACTTGGAGTTTGTATCATTGGTTTAGACTATTGAATTATTTCTGTTTAAGTGATTGATCGTTGTCGCGTCGCGTTTGGGGCGTGACAATTAGGTTACGCAAATTCTCACTTTTCACTTCGCAATCCTATTTTACTACTTATTAATTTACTCCTGTATCTTATCTATTGGCTATAAGGCCTGTTAATTAAATTCATGTAGAACAAAGGAAAGGAAAAAAAATCCACTAAGCTAATTAACCAGTTCACTACCAATGCTAAGCAATCCAATTATGCACAAATGTGAAAGAAAATCCTAAAAAGAACCAGCACAAACAGAGAAGGAGTAGCTTTGAAACATCCAATCACACAGCTAAAGACTTGTGCATATCGGCCATAACTCTCAGAAAACACATACTTATGCAAAAACCAATAGTAAATGATGCTACCCAATAACAGAGAACTCCTCTTATTCCAATAAATGGCCATCAATATACAAAATGCTAAATATCAGTCAATGATAGGACATTGCTAAAATTTTAGGTTTTGAGGATCAGTGAATCAAATAACAGACAAAAACAAATTTAGATCCAGAAACAAACTCAGCAATACTTAGAAAAACTAAAAGAATTAAAAGAGTCAAAACTAATTTATGCATATCTTGATTTTTGTTTTTAAAAAATATCTGAATTGTTTTTAATTTATGCACATCTGGATATATTCCCACAAAATTTTCCCAGTCAAACTCTTTCTGAGACTATATGTATGTGTTATTTTCCACTTAGCTGAGTACAAATTTAAGACTTTCCTCCAACTACAACATCTTATCCCTTCCACAAAACAAATTCAAGCTTGAATGAAAAAAGAAAATCACCCAACTCTAAATGTTAGTTCAGTACATAAACAATAAAACTTTCAGTTCAAAAACCCAGAAACAGTCCTTCCAAACACTCCCAAAATTACCCTTTGCACAAGGGCTCAACACAGCTTCAAATAGAAGTAAATCCATCAAACTCCATACGAACATTACTGTAATGGCCAACTATCTGCATACATTTATGCAGATTAAACCTCCCAAACTTATTCATTTCGTCAATCTATATGCATGGAAATTCAAAGCATAAAACAATCTGACTCAAAAATATAACACTAATCCAGGTAGGAACAGTACAAGACATATTATTTGGTATCAATAAACTAATGGCAACTACTAAGATAAGAGCATGCTTAACAGGCTGTTCTGGGAACGTGATGAAGCCAAATAAATCAAATTGTGTATGATACATTTATTTTTATTCCCAACAAATTTGAATGACAACATTAGGTTCTAGCCATAGTTGATTTCAACCAAGATCATATAAGAAGCTAAAAAACCAGCCAGAGTTTTTAAATAGCGCCACAGCGAAGCACATTGAATTCAAAACACCAAACACTCAAAACATTGAATCCTTACATCAAATAGAGTAAGTTCATACCTATTGGTGTGATTTAAACAGAGCCTATCAATTTTTCATGAGATATCCATTACTCGCAAGCCCTAATTCGCAAATTGGGAAAAAAATTAAAAAAACAAACCTTAAAAACTGAACCGATGGTAGGGCGGGGCTGCTGGTTCTCACTGGTGGCAACGCGGGGATGCTGGCGGTGGCGAGCGGGAGTGCTGGCGGTGGGCGAGCGGGAGTATTCGTGGTGTTAAAGGGGAAAGGAAATTAGAGGTGTTAAAGCCTAATTAAACCCACGTCTAAAATTCAAAAAAAAAAAAAAAAAAACCCACGTCTAAAACAACTCTTAAAAAAAGAACCAGCGTCTAAAACAATCTTAAAAAAAGAACCCGTGTTTAAAACAATGAAAATAAATTGAAATCTCGCGACGGCTATGATATCCGTTGTTACTATGGAAGAGAATTGGCGACGGCCAATCCGTCGTTACTTCTTTAACAGATATAAAATTTGTTGTTAAATTACATGAAACATTGCCGCTCTTTTATAATAAACATACCAACGGAAATTTCCGTCGCTAGTAACTACGGCTTTATATCCGTAGCTAAAGGTTGTAGCTATACCGTTGCTATTCCGTCGCAAATATTGCGCGGTAAATTTGGCGCTTTATTTGCCAACGGTTTACCAACAGAAATACAGTCCGTCATTAATTTCCGTAGCTAAGCCGTTGCAGATTCGTTGTTATATTCTTTTAGTTTAAAATGCTTATTTCCGTTGGAATTCCGTTGCTATTCCGTCGCAAGTTAGCAACGGACTCGTTCCGTAACTAAAATCCGTAGCTATTTTACAGTTTTCTTGTGGTGAAGGAGTTTGCGTCCCATAAGAAAGTATGGTTTAAAAAGTATATATATAAAGTTGTATTTGGACGAAAGAATTTGAACTTGAGGGCCGAGAGCCTAGAGGATATATATAAGGAAAAAAAGCAAATGGCTGCAAATAAGATGGATTTAAAGTACATCAAATACCTAAAAAAAAAAAAAACTCCATATATATGGCATATATGTGCTTAATTTAGGTGTAGTTTGAGATTATCCATACAAATATTTGTAATCCATAATAAGCTTCATATCTTTAAACCCAAATGCAATCCAAGGGTTTTTAGTCTTAGATTTAAAGTATGTTTTTTCTTTATTTTTTTTTCCTTTAGCAAATCACGTATATTTATTACCTTCTTTCCTAGCAGCTTTTAACGTAATTAGAGTTGAAAAACGAATCAAGTTACTCGTTACTCGATCTGAGATTGATCGTTAAAAGCTCATTTGAGCTCGGTTCGCTAATATAATGAACCAAGTTTCAACATACTTTTTCGTTCGATAAGATGTAAACCTCGGCTTGAGCTCAACTCGATTAGTAAAAAGTGAATGAACTATGTGTAAATTACCAAACTACTCTAGCTCGATCGTGTTCAACTCGATTACAGCTCGTTTGAGCTCGGTTCGATTAATAATTAAACCAAACTCAGACATGATTTTTGAAGCTCGATTAATTAATTTCAAACAAGCTCGAACAACAATATGTTCGACTCGACTCCACTCATTCACACCGGAGATTTTGCATTGGGCAAAAATCCGAAGTCTAAGCAAAATAATTCGACCAGAAAAAATATTTAAACCAGAACTCTATGTTAGGTATCGACCCCGCCGTATGCCGAAATAGCCGCTGCCATTAATGACTATTTTACAAGCCTAACAAATAGACTATTACAATAAATCGCCTACGGGATAGGGATTACGGGATTACAGTCCGTTTCTAATAAAGCTATAAATTACAAGTGAAAAACGGAAATATAAGGAAAGAAGAAATATCACCAAAATACCGAATAGGAGCTCCGGTCACGAAGACCGTTGAGGCTCGGGACTTGGAGCCCGACACGGCCTCGAACTAGCTCGACTCAGAATACCCGATTCGGCCTCTCACGGTCGAGCAATCCAAGGTGTTGGCACGAAAGGTAGCCTCTCATAATCCGGACCAAAATACACGATTGCCCTAGAACACCGATTTCCAATCGGGATCGATCGAAAATGACCGGATCGACCGAAAATGACCGGATCGACCGAAACCAACCGGATCGACCAAGCCGACGTGCACCTACGAAAAGTGCCGACTGCGTATCCTCCCACGAGATTAGAAAGACCACAAAGAGAAGAATCAAATACAACTCACAAAAAGGCTCCAAGTTTCACTTAGAAACTTAAAGAGAAAGAACAAAACAAATTTGTTGGGAATAGCAGTAGAGGTCGAGACTCGAGAGTCAGAGAATAAGAAATGTTTTTCCTTGGCTCTATGCGGCTGATAGGTTGTGGGAATATATATACATCAATTTGAAGAGATCATTTCAAGGACAAAGCACAAATGGGCCTGGATTGTTGGGCTTAGGAGTTTTGATAATGGGCCAGCAATATTTGGGCCAACAATTACCAACATTCTCCACCTTTGGCCCAATACCGGTTCACAAGACATGAGAGTCACGACAGGATTCATCATCGCCTAAACCTTCCTCACTATACACAAAGTACAGTAGGAATCAAGTTATAGCAAGCATTAAGCAAGCTATAACAAAATAGTGTAAGTATCATTCACCACCAGTATCACAGTTCAAAATCTTCAAACATGAAAGAAATTTACTCACCGGTAAACATTTCGTACCCATATCAGCAAGATTAAACTCAGAAGGAATCTTTTCAAGATTAACTAAGCCTTTAGCAACAATATCACGAATGTAATGAAATCTTACATCTATATGCTTAGTTCTATCATGAAACACAGGATTCTTGCAAAGTTGGATACCAGTTGACTATCGGAAAATACAACAACTTCACCTTTAAGAAAACCAATTTTAAATTAAACCTTTCAACCACACAACTTCTTTTAAAAAGCGGTGACAACAACATACTCAGATTGGTAGTTGAAAGTGCAACAATGTGTTGTAATTGAGATTTCCAGCTAATGCATGAACCACACAATGTAAACACATAAGAAGTTGTAGATTTTCTCGTTATCCCTATCATTTGCGTAATTAGAATCCACATATCCTACCAATTTCACACCTTCGGAGATTTACTGAATTTCAAACCAAAATTCTGAATGTTTTAAATACCTTAAAAGCCATTTAACAAACATTCCAATGTACCATACCAGGATTAGACATATATCTACTCAAGCAACTAACAAAGATATGCAATGTCGGGCCTAGTCTAACCATAAGATACATCACAGATCCAATAGCATTGGAATAAGGCACATTTATCATACAACTCAAATCATGTTCAGTTTTAGGAGATTGTTCTTTACTTAAAACAAAATGGGCAGCAAGGGGAACATTCACAGGATTTGCAGTTGAAATAGAAAATTTACTCAAAATCTTTTCAATATAAGAAATCTGGTTAAGAAAAACAGTTGAGTTTTTCCTATCTCTAACAATGTTCATTCCTAAAATCCTATTTGCATCTCCTAGATATTTCATGTCAAATTTAGCACTCAAGCAATTTTTAACATGCTCAATTGATTTAATGCAGGAACTTATCAACAACATATCATCAACATAAATCAACAAGAAGATAGGCACAAAAGCATTTTCTTTAAAATACAAGCAATGATCATAACTACTTCTTTTAAATTTTAAAGAGAGCATGCATTCATCAAATTTCTTGTTCCATTGTCAGGAGATTGTTTCAAACCATACAAGGATTTTTAAGCAAACAAACATGATCGGGTTTCTTTATCACAACAAAGCCCTCAGTGTCTCATGTAAATCTTTTCTTCTAACTCCCCATGCAAAAACGCAGTTTTAACATCCATTTGTTTTAACTCCCAATTAAACTGAAAACTAATGCAAGCATGATCCTAACAGTTGTAAACTTAACAACATGAGCAAAGATTTCGTATAATCTATCCCTTCTTTTTGAGTAAATCCCTTAGCCACAAGTCTAAATTTATATCTAATCGATTCATTTTCATTCTTGATTTAAAAATGACCATTTTGATCCACACAACAAGAACAATTTTCAGGTTTAGGCACAAGAATCCAAGTATTGTTAACATGCAAAGAGTTCATCTCATCTTTCATAGCATTTAACCAATCGCCAGATTTATTCGACTTTAAAGGCTTCTTGATAAGACTTAGGTTACATTACTATCAATAGACTCAAACACACTACAAGCAAATGAAGCCATGTGAAAATCATCAAATTTAGATGACGGTCTAGAGTTTCGTCTTTCCCTATCTCTAGCAAGTTGATAATCATGTAAATCAACATTTTCATTTTCGTTCACATCAACTAAATCATCATGCACAACAACATCTTCATGATTTTCGGCACATCATTCGCAACAAAGTTGATTTCCAGGCAAACTTTCGGTTTCAACATGCATATTTTCGATTCATCAATATGACTCAAACCAGGCAATTGCTCCACCTTATTTGGAGCATCTTCAGGTTCAGACAAAGGCAAAGAAGCAGACGAACAAGGAAAATCAGATTCATTAAAAATGACATCTCTGCTGGTTATAGTTTTAAAACCAGGTTCACCCCTAAGCCACAACCTATATCCTTTCACCCCTTCAGGATATCCAAAAAAACACATTTTTGGATCTTGGTTCAAGTTTATCAACCTTTTGATGAACAAATGCAAAGACAACCAAATACCTTCAAGTTTGAAAAATCAATTTCTTTACGGAAAAAAGCAGATTCAGGACATTTTCCTTTCAAAGGCACTGACGGTGATCTATTAATCAAATAAGCGGCCGTATGAACATTTTTCACCCTTAACCTTTTTGAAAGTCCCAGGAAGCAAGCATGCTCCAGGACCCTTTCAAGTAAGGTTCTATTCATACGCTCAAAGAACACCATTCTCGTTGAGGCGTATAAGACACAATTTTATGCCTTCGAATACCAAATTCAAGACATAAGTTGTCAAACAAATTATTGCAAAATTCGAGCCCATTATCTCGTCCCAAGAGTTTTAATCCTTTTTCCAGTTTGATTCTCAATCAACATTTTTCCATTTTAAATTTTTCAAACACTTGATTTGTTTTTCATTAAGAAAACCCATACTTTTCTTGAAAAATCATCAATTATAGATAAAAATATCTATTTCCACCTTGGGTGGGTTCACTATTGGACCCCACACATCAAAGATGCAAATATTCAAGAATGTCGAACACATACCGATTTGGGAATGGGGAAACAGGGAACTTGACTCTAGATTGTTTACCAAGCACACATGAATCACAGAAAGGCATACAAGACAATTTGTCTTTTCCAAAATGTACCATTTTTATGCAAAATTTCAAGTCCTTTAGCACTCATATGACCTAACCTTTTATGCCATAGATCGGTTTTATCGCTTTGGAGAATTCACAGAATTATGCACATAAGATTCATGTTGATTCAAAGATTGCAAACATACAAGTTCCTTTTCTTTTCGACTTTGAAAATAACAAGGTTTCCTTCAAAATTTTCATAACTCCTTTGCCCCATCTACCTTCTAACCCATCATCCTCTAATGCAAAGACATGAAATCAAATTGTTACAAAGATCGGCACATGTCTCACATTTTTCAAAGTTAAAGCACATCCAGATTGAATTTTAAGCATACATCACCAATCCCAAAGACAATTTTACTCTGTTTTTCATTAGCCATCAAAACAGAGCCATTCACAACTTCTTTATAATTAGAAAATAAATTTCTAAAAGGTGTCATGTGAAAAGTACAAGCGAGAATCAATTAACCATTGACATGTAGATTTAGGTGAAACAAAATTCACATAATCACATAGATCATAAACCATAAACACATCACCCGTACTTCCACTAGTTGAAGCCATATTAACCTCGATCATTGGATTGGTAACTATTAAAATTTCGATTTTGCTTTCCTTTAGGACAATTCCTAATGTAATGACCATGTTCGCCACAATTGTAACATTTCTGTTATTATGGGCTAGACTTAGACCTAGTTTTACTCTTTCCTTCTTTTTACCAAAAGACTCGATTTTGGTTATTAAACCTCGTTTGAGACCGACCCCTAACATGCATAACTTCACTTAACTTTGTTTACTACCTCTACTAACTTTTAAATCAAGTTCCTTGCTTTTTAAGCCATTAACAATGTGATGTCAAGAGTAATAGAATCTCTACCATACTTAATAGCAGATTTAACATCAGCATTTATGCGATTGAATTGCATTTAAAAGCACAATAGGGTGTAATCATCAATGTTCTTATCACGATCAATTTAATATCTTGAATTAATTTGGTGAACACATCAAGATTTTCATCAATATCTTTGTTTAAATCCAATTTAAACCTAAAGAATTTTTCTAGCAAAAACAATTTACTAGGCAATGATTTTTCCGTATATAATTCTTCCAATTTTTCCCATAATTCTTTAGCAGATTTGGTTGACCAACCTTCCTAAGCACAGAGTCGAAAGATTCAAGATAATAGAAGAGTATGCATATTCATCGGTTCACTTTGGTTTCTTTAGTATCGTGGGACGCATAAGAATTATTAATAGCTTTATACACCTTTTCTTTGAATTAAAATACCTTTCATTTTTTGTTTCCAAATAGAAAAGTCGGATTTACCATTAAACGGTTCAAGATGATAACCAGACATGCGCCCATATTAAAACACAAAGCAGATTAATAATATAGCAAACCACAAAATCAACAATGTCACAAAAATGGCAAATCCACACAAATACAGAGAATACAGCGGAAGCAATTAATGGGCCACAAAAATGAGAGAATTGAAAATCAAGCAAACGGACATGACAAGCTCTATAGCAAAAATGAAGGTTCACACAAAGAACCTAATATATTCTACAAAGACGTAATCCCAATACGAAAATCGCGCAAGCGGTATTTAAGCTACAAAAGCAATAAACCCGCTACAAGCGGTATTTAAACTACAAAAGCAATAAACCCGCTACAAGCGGTATTTAAGCTACAAAAGCAATAAACCCGCGGCAAGCGGTTACGCTACGAAAAGCAGTAAAGAGAGGTTCAAGCCGCTTTACCAGAGCAAAACTCTACGGTAAGAGTTTCGTACCACCACAACGGAGGAGCTCTGATACCACTGTTAGGTATCGACCCCGCCGTATGCCGAAATAGCCGCTGCCATTAATGACTATTTTACAAGCCTAACAAATAGACTATTACAATAAATCGCCTACGGGATAGGGATTACGGGATTACAGTCCGTTTCTAATAAAGCTATAAATTACAAGCTGAAAATCTGGAAATATAAGGAAAGAAGAAATATCACCAAAATACCGAATAGGAGCTCCGGTCACGAAGACCGTTGAGGCTCGGGACTTGGAGCCCGACACGGCCTCGAACTAGCTCGGCTCAGAATACCGATTAGGCCTTTCACAGTCGAGCAATCCAAGGTGTTGGCACGAAAGGTAGCCTCTCATAATCCAGACCCAAAATACACGATTGCCCTAGAACACCGATTTCCAACTGGGACTGACCGAAAATGACCGGGACTGACCGAAAATGACTGGGACTGACCGAAACCAACCGGGACTGACCAAGCCGACGTGCACCTACGAAAAGTGCCGACCTGCGTATCCTCCCACG
Source organism: Rehmannia glutinosa (assembly GCA_016081115.2). Lineage (NCBI taxonomy): Eukaryota > Viridiplantae > Streptophyta > Magnoliopsida > Lamiales > Orobanchaceae > Rehmannia > Rehmannia glutinosa. The sequence goes on from JABTTQ020003482.1 coordinate 633,694, forward strand.
AGATTCCGAAAGACCTCACAAAGAGAAGAATCAAATACAACTCACAAAAAGGCTCCAAGTTTCACTTAGAAACTTAAAGAGAAAGAACAAAACAAATTTGTTGGGAATAGCAGTAGAGGTCGAGACTCGAGAGTCAGAGAATAAGGAATGTTTTTCCTTGGCTCTATGCGGCTGATAGGTTGTGGGAATATATATACATCAATTTGAAGAGATCATTTCAAGGGCAAAGCACAAATGGGCCTGGATTGTTGGGCTTAGGAGTCTTGATAATGGGCCAGCAATATTTGGGCCAACAATTACCAACACTCTATATAATTAAGCAATTATTATTCAACCAGAAAAAAGAAAAAGAAAAAAGGAAAACTCCAGAACTTGATCAATATTTAACATGATATAAGGTTATTAACTATATATTCTCTGAAAATTAAAGAGCAGATGCTGATTCTCCTAGTTATGCTTCACACTCTAATTACATATAGCTCAAATAAAAATTCCAAGCATAAATAATTAATTTGGTATATATATAAGCCCAGCAAATAAAAATAAAATCATCAAATTGATAACATAGTATTGATACTATGAAGCTTGAACAAGAGGGTTACTCTTTACTGAAAAGGCCCGGGCTCGAGTCTCTGTAATGGCGCTTACGAACATGTTTGTTGATGATCATCTAATTTATAACCAAAAAATGTTGATATGATCATCTAATTAGATGACCATCAACAAACACATTCATGGCCAGCAAAATTTGTAGAGATCATTTGGCAATATTAAGAAGATGAAGATATATATGTAACAAATGTATAATGATAAGACTCTTAAATCTCCAACCACCAGTCACTTATATATGTACATGGCCCATATGCCAGAGTAGTAATCCCTTCAAATAGAAGAATATTCTTTGAGAATAAACCTTTCTTGCATCCATATGTGATTGACTCTTGAACATGATGTAGTGATTTGATTGGTAAGGTTGATTTTTTTTTTTTCCCAAAGATAGGTAGATGGATTGGACTATTGATAGGAGATATAGTAGTCATAAATTTTTTCAACGTTAGAGGGCGAGATTTAAATTATTCTTTAGATCTATGGAGAGAAAAGGATATTTTTTTTTGATTTTAAATATATTTTTATCCATTGTAAATCTAGGAAACACGGATCCTTCTGTGAGAATAACGTACCCGTACATAATATTTATTTATCAGAGACAATACTTTATCTGATCATACTCCATCATACATATCTATATATAGTATCCAATTGGAAGAAAAATCAACCCAGAAAAGAAACAACCATATGAATTATTGTAATTTACATATATTATGAAAAGAGATATGTCTATGTAAGTTATCACATCTCAGATTTGAGTACTTATGAAATTTTAGTTTTTTATGCTTTATTTTTTTTAATTGTACTCAGTGCATTTATATTTTTAATAATTCATAAATATTATTTTATATGTATATATACCGTGTGCATCATGTTCCATGATTTACATGTTGATTTTACAATATCAATCTTGTAATAGGATATGACTAGAACAATTATCTCAACGCATCGCCATGTCATGATATTTTCCATGCAAGTGGAAAAACCTATGATAATAATGGTTTTAGAATTTCATCTCATTTCTCCTTCTATGAAGGTTGCAATAGGAGAAGGACATCCGGTGTAAAACCTTGTCACTTTATTTTTTTGCATGAATTTATAGTGTTAAATAATTTTAGACAATTAATTGACACTATAAACTTGACGCCACCGACCTCACACAGTGGGATAAGGTGCATTTTATGATGATGATGTAGTATATGTATACCGTGCTCGTATCCTTAAAATTTTAAAATATGATGTATTCTGGTACATGTGTGGTATCGTACTCGTGCATGTCTCATACCTCTATTAGTGTTTTTGTAAATATAGTTTAATTTAATATTTTAATGGGGTAATTTTTTTTAAGAAATATAATAAACTGTATGCATAAAAATTATGTTTAATTATATAAACTTGAGACAGGCTGCTTGCATGTGCCAAACACTCTATATCCCTACTGTTGATATTTAAGATGAAATCAAATAACTAGTATTGTATATATTAAGACACAAAAAGCCCTGTTATTAATCTGTAAAGTTTTGTATATATAAGTCGGCAAGCTATCTGATTAAGGCTTATAGACATTTAGATTGTGTTTGGCCACGGGCCAAATCCCTCAATCTATTTGGATGAAAACATAAATAATGTGATTTCAAATTGAGTAATTGACAAACATACCAAATGTTTTGGGAAAAAAGACTCTTTATGTTGTCGGAGGATTTTTTTGGATATTTTTACACCCCTACATTTTCTTTTGGGTATTTTTACATTTATTCTGATTTTTTTTTGTTCTTGTATTGTTTTATATATTATTTCTGTTGTTTCGATATTGTTTATATTGTCTTATGGTTGTTTTTGTGTTATTTTGATGTTTCAATGCAGCTTTAATTACCTATTGTTTTCACTCTTCTTGTTCATATGTTGTTTTCAATGTAGTTTTGTTGTTTATGAGTTGTTTCTATATTATTTTTAATGTTGTTCTGATGTTTATGTGTTGTTTCCATGTTGTATCCGATGTTTCAATACAACTTTTAGCTATTGTTTGAGAATAAAAGTCTAAGAGATGTGATGAAATTAAGAAAGATTCAAACGTCGACGATGTCACCGAAAATTGCCTATGTTGGTTAGAAATTGATAGAATCTGATGCCCAAATTTCGTTATTTATAACAGATTCGTCCGACGTTACGTGTTTAGATTGCGCAATCTTAGTGCACGGTGTTAGACTATGCCCTCAACCTTTCTATGTTGCACCCGCTCTAGGCTGCGTCCTTGTCCACCGTCGGCTATGTGAGACCCCGAATTTTAACAACGTGAGATACGATGTTGTAGTGATTATTTATTCGGCTATGTATCACAAACACATTATTAATGAACCGCGACCCGACTTTTATTTATTTCTTTCAACATCAATTACGCCCTTCTCGTTTTCGAGCCTAACGATTTTATATTCTTCCTCTAGTATTAATACTTGATCGAATGACTACAACTTTAGAAATATTAGACCTCCAACAATTTAGGAGTGCATTCCAATCCTTATCCTAATATTTCATCTTATTCTATAATTCATCCCAACCAATTTCCCAATCATTTTTTTTAAAATAATAATAATAATAATAATACGTAATTCTTATTTCACATCTTTAATTTTTAAATCTAAATATTTAATTATAGATATTTATAATTTTTTTCTTTCGATTTTTTTTTTAAAAAAAAAATATTTTTTTTTATATTTTTAAAAAAATTCGAAAATTACCATAAATTGGGAGGTTGTTTCATATTCTTTTCAATACCTACAATTATATATCTATATATATATATTTACATATATATATTATTTTTCCTCAACTTTTGGTCACATGCCTAAAGGAAAGACAAACTTTTCTTTCCACCAAATTCTAATAAATATAAATACCAACACCATGATTATTATTCCCTCCAACTTTTGGCTCCTTGTCTTAGGGAATCAATCATTTTGTTATATTTTTTTTTTCTTTATCTACCAATATTATTCATTTCATAATTATCATAAAAGCACAAGACTTGTTTCCATTTTCCTCTCTAAAAGATCAAATTCTTCAAGCATAAGGTAAGAAAATCTTCATTTCTCCCAACTCTATTTTTCTTCTCCAATCCTCAACCTTATACCTACACCATCTAATAATGTTGAATCCTTCTTGTTGAGGTACTCCTAGAGAAATTTCTTGAAGAATTAGAGACCTAGATTTGACTACAAGCTTGAAGAGGAAATTCAAGACTATACATTATTAAGGTGAGAAAATTATGGTTTTAGTATTTTTCTCTTGACAACATGAAGAATTAATTTTTGACTCAAGAATATGAATTTTTGGAGCTTAGGGGCTGACCTACATCATCTCAAGTTGAGGTTAGAGGCTTGAAGGAAAATTTACATTTTTGAGACTACTTGAAGACATTAAGGTGAGTAGTAACCATTTGGTCCTAGTATATTTTCTTTAGACTTGAGACTTTAATTTTAACACCAAAATATGGTTTGGATACCATTTAGGGGCTGATCTTCAATAGTTTGAGTCAAGAAGTTGATTCAAGAAAGAAGACTACATTTTAGATCAACCCGAGAAACTACTACGATGTGGGTGGAAAAATCCTTTCAACTTCTAGGTGTTTTAAATTGAAAATATGCATGTAGTATTTTGTTATTGAGCACTTGAGATATATATTATGTATTGCATGCTATTTTCTTATATCTAGTGGAAAAATTCTCAAGTGTTGCTCAAAAATGCGATTTATCGAAAAATAGGACATACATGTACACTTTATTGTTGTACTTGATGAATGCTTGCTTGAAATGGATATGTATAATTATGACTCTTGTAATCTATGTTTTGAATGATTTATAACCTGGACAAGTCGAGCATAATTGATTAAATTTCAACTTTTGGACTTAAAATGTAAAAATGGAAAGTTGGTGGACTTAATTGCAAGAAAATAAAACTTAAGGGACCCCTCTGTAATTTTCGATTTTGGGACTGAACTCAAGTTCAAAAATTATGTTTTGACATTTTAATAAAGTTTTAAGAGTTTTTAGATAAATAAAATCAACCCTTAAAAGCCCAAGGACTAGATTGTAAAATTTGAGAAGTTTAAGGGCTATTTTGCAAATTTCGAAACTGTACCAGACCCTAATTTTGAAATTTGAAATTTTAACTCTTAAGGGACTGGAAATAACATATTTTAAGTGTATTCCAAAAATCCAAGTGTTTAGAGCTTGGAAAGTAATTTTATAAAATTTGAGGGACCAAATTGTAAAAGATTAAACTTGAGGACCAAAATACAATTTCCAGGACTTATGCAGTCCATGCACCTGGAAATACTAATTTAACTATAACATAATTATATCTTGGACCCAAGGTTCAAATTTCATAACAATTGGACCCCTAAAAGCCTTAAAGGCAATTATTTCAAAACGGGACAAAAATGAGATTTTCAAAAGTTAAGGGACCTAAACTTATTTCTTTTTAAAACTGCTTTTGTCCCAATATCCCACTAACCATAGTGATATTTTTCAACTGGAATCACATTAAAAGCCCTTCCGGTTTGTGAGTTCCAATTATTTTAAACTTAGAGCCCGAAATGGCAATTTTAACAAATTTGGGGCCAATATGAGAATTTTATAAAAATTCGACCTCAAAACTTCAAAAATCTGAATCTATGAACAATTTTAAGAATTTAGAAACTGACCTCATAATGTTTCAAGGTCGGGATATTTATTTATTCAATTTTTAACCCCAAAAGTATTGGTTTTTACAAAACGGGACTAAATTGTAAATTTTCTTTTTATCAAGGACCTAACTCTAATTATTTTCCTTTTACTAAAACAGCCCTGGACCCTCTGACTTCAATTTTTAATTAAAATATTTTATTTTCTCAAAAACCCCTTGACTTATCGGACCGCCTTGACCGATTAATACCCGATCGCAGGGCGACTTTCTCGTCTTGCGATTTGAATCTATAATGGGACTTATGTTCCACCTAATATTTCAAGATATCGAAGATTTCTTATCCTCCCGATAATCATCTTCATCCAAATAACTCCACCAACGCCATAATTACCTTACGCAAATGTTTGAAAACTTTTCATGAATCGCTTCCCGAATCAATATACTCATTGCTGGTTGACTACGAACGTGTATTTAATTTCTTGCTTGAGTCAACTTGGTGTGTCGAGCTCACGTCGGAGTGGATCGTCGGGGATGGGAAGGCAGCTCATTTGCTATTCCACTCTTGGCCCCATCGCCCTAATCCCCAATCGGGGACGGAGTTGTCGAGGGCGAAGCGGGTCGTAGTACTTGAGGTATAATCATGATTATGACGAATCCGAGCCTTGCTAGCTCCAACGTGGATTTCGTCTTTGCCTATGGAGCAATAAGGTGACAGTCTTGGACCATCATGAACGGGGAGTTACAAGGAAGAGCGAAGGAATCATTGCCCCGATCCACACGATTCCGGAGTTGAACTAACGTTTGGTTGGCGCTACACTTGAGACGCAACCGCTTACTTGTAATGCATGGGTTGGCGCTACACTTGAATACGCAACCACTAATTGTCTTGCATGGGATTGGCGCTACACTTCAGGACGCAATCCTCCTGTCTGCTTGAATCATCATGCCTGTGTGACCACGAACTATTTTTTAAACTATATAAATATATTACTTAATATATATTTATCACGATGCTTGTGGGATATGTATGAAAACATGCATCATACCTCACGCATTTTCATACAACCATTTTCTCGCATTAACTATATATATCGCCACACTTGCACACGATCACCCCATCCACCGAGATTTTGTCTCACTCCCTCCTCGTTTTCTAACCTTTAGATGAAGAGTACGTTGAAGAAGTCGAACCTACCACAGATTGAATTCCCTCTTTTGTTGATGTGGAGCGACACTCCTTTTACTTTTATTGTTGTTGGACTTTTCATTTTGTTCGTTTGGACCGTAAGTTAAATTCGGATAATCTATTGGGTTGTATTCGGATTCCGTCGGACCTTAAGATGTAATTTGTACTTGTGTGTATTTTATTCATTTGCATTAGACTCTATTTCACTTGGAGTTTGTATCATTGGTTTAGACTATTGAATTATTTGTTTAAGTGATTGATCGTTGTTGCGTCGCGTTTGGGGCGTGACAGTTATGGTATCAGAGCTCGGCTAGTAAGATGGAAACTTACACCGAGCTGACCCAGGATAGGTTCCTCTGACCTTGGATTAGGTACCACTACTAGTTGACCTAAGTTGAATCTTGGATTAATATTTGAACTCTTTTGGGCTGTTATAGTGTTAATATATCAAGATATTCCTCTATTTGGACGTTAAGTGATTTAGAGATTATAATGTCTGATATGGTGAGACTCGAAGAATATAAGGATATCTCTTGATAAGTATATGATTTGGATGTGATATATTATGGGATCTAGACACCTAATGATATTACTTTGGGAAAATGATAGTAGGGGAATAACTAAGTATATTGATCAATGATAATACCCTTGTGTTATTCATTCTCAAGTACTTGCACAAGCTTAAGTAAGGGAATTTGACTTGTGGTTTAGGTATCACAGATAAGATACATTAAGGATGTGACTATTATACGATCTCGACTAGATGTTACCACTAAATATCCCCTCCCGAGGATAGACGAACTATTTGATCAACTTCAAGGAGTGACTGTATACTCGAAGTTTGATTTACAACAAGGATATTATCAATCAAGATCTGAAGAAGGCGTTTCAAAACGACATTTCAAACAAGATATGGATACTACGAGTTGTAGTGATGCCTTTCGTCGATTTAACGCACCAACAAAGCATTTATGGATCGATGCATCGAGTCTTTCAACCTTATTTGGATCAATTCGTAGTGATATTCATTGATGACATACTCGTATACTCTAAGTCTGCAGAGAAGAGCATGAACGTCATCCGAAAATTGTTTTGGAGATACTATGAGAGCACAAGTCGTATGCCAAATTCGGCAAAGTTAATTTTGGCTTAGTGAAGTCGCATTCTTAGGACACATAGTATCCGACACTAGGATCATCGTAGACCCTTCAAGGTACGGGACAGGTGGTTGAATGGAAACAACCGAGTCAGAACGAGGAGATCGAGAAGTTTCTTAGGACTAGTGGATATTATCAAAGATTTATCCAGGATTTCTCCAAGATAGTAGGACCACTCACTCGACTAACCCGGAAGTAAGTCAAGTTTGAGTGGAATGACAAGTGTGAGTCTAGTTTCCAAAGGTCAAGAAACGACTCACTACTCCGACTCGATCTTAGCCTTACAAAGGAAGAGAACTTTGTCGTCTCTGTGATGCATCAAAGGAAGGACTAGGAGCGGTGCTCATGCAGGAAGGAAAGGTCATAGCTTATGCATCACGAAGATCAAGCCGTATGAGGCCAATTACCCAACGCATGACTTGGAATTGGCAAAGAACAAGATTATTCAGCGTTAAAGAAATGGAAACACTATCTCTACGGAGCAACCTTCACGATTTTCACGGATCACAAGAGCTTGAAGTATCTATTCTCTCGAGAAAGACCTCAACGAGGCCACGAGAGATGGGTGGAGTTAATTGAGGACTATCACTTTGATATTCAATACCATCCCGGAAAGCTAACGTAGTAGCCGACGCCTTGAGCGTAAAGGCGAGTTTAGCCGGACTAATGATTCGAGAATGAAAATCATTAGAAGAGATGAACACTTGGAATCCGGCGAGAACCAATACTCATATTTCATGTGCTAATATTTGATTAAACCCGATCTCTCGAACGAGATCAAAGTAACACGAGGGGATTGACGTGCAACTTCAAAACTAAAAGAGAAGATACTCAAAGGAGAGAGATCGGAATTCTCGCAGACGGGAAGATGGGATCATCGATTTCGGAATAGAATTTGTGTACCGAGTGATGAGAAACTTAGAAAGAATCCTCTCGAAGCACACCGTTCAAGTACACTATACATCCCGAAGGAAACAAAATGTATAAGGACTTGAAAAAGCATTCTTGGTGGGCAAACATGAAGAACCGGATAAGCGGAGTTTGTTGCGAGATGTTTGACTTGTCAACGAGTAAAAGAGAACACCAATGACCATCCGGTTTATTACAATTGAGAATTCCGAGTGGAAATGGGAACACTTAATGAAGGACTTCGTGACGAATTTACCAAGGACTAGATGAGGCCATAATGTTATATGGGTAGTCATAGATCGACTCTAAAAGCGCACACTTCTTATCCATTAAGAAAACCGATAGCCTGCAGAAACTCGCGCAGATTTATATCCGAGAGATCATTCGACTGCATGGAGTGCCAGTCGACATTGTGTCAGACAGAAACCCGAGGTTCGTCTCTAGATTCTAGAAGTGCTTGCACGAGAAATTGGGTACCTCGCTAAGTTTTAGCACAGCAACACATCCACAAACTAATGGCCAGTCTGAGTGAATGATTCAAACCCTGGAAGATATGCTGCGAGCCTGCACGTTGGATTTCCAAGGAAGTTGGGATTCGCACGTACCATTAGCCGATTCGCCTATAATAACAGCTATCAGGCCACAATCGGAATGGCACCCTACGAAGCCTTGTACGGGCGAAAGTGTCGATCTCCACTACACTAGGAGATTGATGACCAATGGACTCCAAAAGAGAAACAAAAGTCGCCCTCGATTCCAAAGTACTTAGTTCAGGAGGCCATGGAGAAGGTCAAGCTGATCAAGGAATGGATCCGCACAGCTCAGAGCCACCAAAAGAGTTACGCAGACAAGAGAAGAAAGGACTTAGAATTTGAAGTCGGAGATGAAGTATTTCTCAGACTCTCTCCACGGAAAGGATTGATCAATCCAAAGAAAAGAGGCAAGTTGAGCCCGAGTTATTTTGGACTTTACAAAATTTTGCAGAGGATCGGGAAGTTAGCCTACCGACTCGAGTTACCAAAGACAAGAGTATGTGGGAATGCACGATGTATTCCATGTATCGAGGTTAAAAAGTATCAACAGATCCCGAGCATATTATCACCCAAGATACTCCTCCTCCGATGGAAAATTTATCCTACATCGAGAAACCAATCCGGATCATTGACCAGCAGATACGTCAGTTGCGTAATAGAGAGATCTCGATGGTTAAAGTGGTATGGCGAAACCACAACCGATACGAAGACGCAACGTGGGAGATAGAAGAAGACATGAGGAATCAATATCCGAGTTGTTCAAGAGAATTTGGGGACCAAATTCTTTTAAGGAGGGTGAATGTGAGACCGAATTTTAACAACGTGAGATACGATGTTGTAGTGATTATTTATTCGGCTATGTATCACAAACACATTATTAATGAACCGCGACCCGACTTTTATTTATTTCTTTCAACATCAATTACGCCCTTCTTTTCGAGCCTAACGATTTTATATTCTTCCTCTAGTATTAATACTTGATCGAATGACTACAACTTTAGAAATATTAGACCTCCAACAATTTAGGAGTGCATTCCAATCCTTATCCTAATATTTCATCTTATTCTATAATTCATCCCAACCAATTTCCCAATCATTTTTTTTAAAATAATAATAATAATAATAATACGTAATTCTTATTTCACATCTTTAATTTTTAAATCTAAATATTTAATTATAGATATTTATAATTTTTTTCTTTCGATTTTTTTTTTTAAAAAAAAAATTTTTTTATATTTTTAAAAAATTAAAATTACCATAAATTGGGAGGTTGTTTCATATTCTTTTCAATACCTACAATTATATATCTATATATATATATATTTACATATATATATTATTTTTCCTCAACTTTTGGTCACATGCCTAAAGGAAAGACAAACTTTTCTTTCCACCAAATTCTAATAAATATAAATACCAACACCATGATTATTATTCCCTCCAACTTTTGGCTCCTTGTCTTAGGGGAATCAATCATTTTGTTATTTTTTTTTTCTTTATCTACCAATATTATTCATTTCATAATTATCATAAAAGCACAAGACTTGTTTCCATTTTCCTCTCTAAAAGATCAAATTCTTCAAGCATAAGGTAAGAAAATCTTCATTTCTCCCAACTCTATTTTTCTTCTCCAATCCTCAACCTTATACCTACACCATCTAATAATGTTGAATCCTTCTTGTTGAGGTACTCCTAGAGAAATTTCTTGAAGAATTAGAGACCTAGATTTGACTACAAGCTTGAAGAGGAAATTCAAGACTATACATTATTAAGGTGAGAAAATTATGGTTTTAGTATTTTTCTCTTGACAACATGAAGAATTAATTTTTGACTCAAGAATATGAATTTTTGGAGCTTAGGGGCTGACCTACATCATCTCAAGTTGAGGTTAGAGGCTTGAAGGAAAATTTACATTTTTGAGACTACTTGAAGACATTAAGGTGAGTAGTAACCATTTGGTCCTAGTATATTTTCTTTAGACTTGAGACTTTAATTTTAACACCAAAATATGGTTTGGATACCATTTAGGGGCTGATCTTCAATAGTTTGAGTCAAGAAGTTGATTCAAGAAAGAAGACTACATTTTAGATCAACCCGAGAAACTACTACGATGTGGGTGGAAAAATCCTTTCAACTTCTAGGTGTTTTAAATTGAAAATATGCATGTAGTATTTTGTTATTGAGCACTTGAGATATATATTATGTATTGCATGCTATTTTCTTATATCTAGTGGAAAAATTCTCAAGTGTTGCTCAAAAATGCGATTTATCGAAAAATAGGACATACATGTACACTTTATTGTTGTACTTGATGAATGCTTGCTTGAAATGGATATGTATAATTATGACTCTTGTAATCTATGTTTTGAATGATTTATAACCTGGACAAGTCGAGCATAATTGATTAAATTTCAACTTTTGGACTTAAAATGTAAAAATGGAAAGTTGGTGGACTTAATTGCAAGAAAATAAAACTTAAGGGACCCCTCTGTAATTTTCGATTTTTGGGACTGAACTCAAGTTCAAAAATTATGTTTTGACATTTTAATAAAGTTTTAAGAGTTTTTAGATAAATAAAATCAACCCTTAAAAGCCCAAGGACTAGATTGTAAAATTTGAGAAGTTTAAGGGCTATTTTGCAAATTTCGAAACTGTACCAGACCCTAATTTTGAAATTTGAAATTTTAACTCTTAAGGGACTGGAAATAACATATTTTAAGTGTATTCCAAAAATCCAAGTGTTTAGAGCTTGGAAAGTAATTTTATAAAATTTGAGGGACCAAATTGTAAAAGATTAAACTTGAGGACAAAATACAATTTCCAGGACTTATGCAGTCCATGCACCTGGAAATACTAATTTAACTATAACATAATTATATCTTGGACCCAAGGTTCAAATTTCATAACAATTGGACCCCTAAAAGCCTTAAAGGCAATTATTTCAAAACGGGACAAAAATGAGATTTTCAAAAGTTAAGGGACCTAAACTTATTTCTTTTTAAAACTGCTTTTGTCCCAATATCCCACTAACCATAGTGATATTTTTCAACTGGAATCACATTAAAAGCCCTTCCGGTTTGTGAGTTCCAATTATTTTAAACTTAGAGCCGAAATGGCAATTTTAACAAATTTGGGGCCAATATGAGAATTTTATAAAAATTCGACCTCAAAACTTCAAAAATCTGAATCTATGAACAATTTTAAGAATTTAGAAACTGACCTCATAATGTTTCAAGGTCGGGATATTTATTTATTCAATTTTTAACCCCAAAAGTATTGGTTTTTACAAAACGGGACTAAATTGTAAATTTTCTTTTTATCAAGGACCTAACTCTAATTATTTTCCTTTTACTAAAACAGCCCTGGACCCTCTGACTTCAATTTTTAATTAAAATATTTTATTTTCTCAAAAACCCCTTGACTTATCGGACCGCCTTGACCGATTAATACCCGATCGCAGGCGACTTCTCGTCTTGCGATTTGAATCTATAATGGGACTTATGTTCCACCTAATATTTCAAGATATCGAAGATTTCTTATCCTCCCGATAATCATCTTCATCCAAATAACTCCACCAACGCCATAATTACCTTACGCAAATGTTTGAAAACTTTTCATGAGGCGCTTTCCGAATCAATATACTCATTGCCTGGTTGACTACGAACGTGTATTTAATTTCTTGCTTGAGTCAACTTGGTGTGTCGAGCTCACGGTCGGAGTGGATACGTCGGGGATGGAACCGGGCAGCTCGGCTGCTATTCCACTCTTAGGCCCCATCGCCCTAATCCCGCAATCGAGGGACGGAGTTGTCGAGGAAGCGGGTCGTAGTATTTGAGGTATAATCATGATTATGACGAATCCGAGCCTTGCTAGCTCCAACGTGGATTTCGTCTTTGCCTATGGAGCAATAAGGTGTGGTCTTGGACCATCATGAACGGGAGTTACAAGGAAGAACGAAGGAATCATTTGTCGATCCACACGATTAGGAGTTGAACTTAACGTTTGGTTGGCGCTACACTTCAAGACGCAACCGCTACTTGTAATGCATGGGTTGGCGCTACACTTGACGCAACCACTAATTGTCTTGCATGGGATTGGCGCTACACTTCAAGACGCAATCCTCCCCGTCCCGCTTGAATCATCATGCCTGTGTGACCACGAACTATTTTTTAAACTATATAAATATATTACTTAATATATATTTATCACGATGCTTGTGGGCTATGTATGAAAACATGCATCATACCTCACGCATTTTCATACAACCATTTTCTCGCATTAACTATATATATCGCCACACTTGCACACGATCACCCCATCCACTGAGATTTCTGTCTCACTCCCTCCTGTTTTCTAACCTTTAGATGAAGAGTACGTTGAAGAAGTCGAACCTACCACAGATTGAATTCCTACTGTTGATGTGGAGCGACACTCCTTTTACTTTTATTGTTGTTGGACTTTTCATTTTGTTCTGTTTGGACTGTAAGTTAAATTCGGATAATCTATTGGGTTGTATTCGGATTCCGTCGGACCTTAAGATGTAATTTGTACTTGTGTGTATTTTATTCCGCTGCATTAGACTCTATTTCACTTGGAGTTTGTATCATTGGTTTAGACTATTGAATTATTTCTGTTTAAGTGATTGATCGTTGTTGCGTCGCGTTTGGGGCGTGACAGGCTACCTACACCTTGTCCACTCTCGGCTCGGGATTTGGTACCCTATTGACTTGGCTAGCTCTCTCGACTCCAGACATGAATATGACACGATGATTAGGGGTGATAATCCCTGACACGACACAATAATTCGATCTGAACCCGAACCGATAGTTACTCAGAGAAACCCGAAACGAATATGAGAAACACGAACACAGACACGACTAACACAAATCTGACACAATCTTACCAATTTGTCTAAACCATATTCATTTTATATTTCAATTATTTTTTTGATGTATTTAAATATAACCCGAAATCAACCTGAAACCAAATATAAACCAAATCTGATGACCCGACACCCTTACACATGATGCTCATATCATTACTTAAAGCGTATGAGGCCCAATTTATTATATTAAGTTCTTAAGGCTCATCTTCCCATATATACAAAATGTCATTACCTATTCATTTGTAAGTTAATATAAACTTAATTTACTTAATTACTTCCTTTACTCTCGAGGACAGATCAAGAATGTTTTTACAATGGATACAAAACAAATTCGAGTATAAATTGCATAAAATATATTAATGAGACATGCTTTAATTTTGTTTTAACCTAATTAATATATAATTTTTCAAAATAAATAATAAATTATAAAAAAGAAAAAAAAACATGCATTGAAAACAATTAGATAAAAAATAGAAAATAAAGTTAAAAAAAGAAAATTTTATGGGAGCACGTGTCCCCATAGGTTACTATGTAGATCCGCCTATATCCATTGGAGTAGTTAGGGGGGGGGGGGGGCAACTTGGGCCCCCTCGTTAAAATTTTTTTTTTATTAAGCAAATTTAAAAAAAAAATTTAAATTTACTTAAAATTTATATGAGTTTTCTATACGGCCTACCCCACTTTCGTGTATCGGCCCACTCCGTTATAACATGCTGGCTACGCCATTGCCTATATCTGCTCTGGATTATTCTCTATATAGTTGATGCTAGTTCCCACCCTAAATACTACACTTTTGCTTTGGAATTACATACGCGTAAAAACGTGCATGGACTATTTTATTAAGACACATACCTTAACTTTGATTGATCTGCATTTTTAATCAGCATCAATAACTATTACATGTAGAGGTGAGTGGTGTTCATGAATAGGGAATTGGTGGTTGAGTGATATTGCATGAGAATGGTGATTTGGGTGTTGCCTTTGTCACAAAAGAATGTAAGGAAGAGATAAAAGAAAGATTAGGATTATCTATGAATTGAATTGAAAAGGCTATGACACTATAAAGAAGAGATTAGAGACGAAAATAAATATCATTTAATCCATTTCATTTATTTTTATAAGTTGCCTAAATTGAAGTCTATTAAAAATCAAATCAAATAATATTATTTTATTATCAATTTGATCCTTCTAGAAATATACTTATATATTAATTTTCTTAGCTATAAAATGATCATCTTTGCTAATTAGATGTTGAATAGTTACAACTTAAACAACTATGTCGTTGCTCACTCAAAGTTCATTTTGTAGCCCTCCATTAATAAAGTTCTCTTTTGGAAAAGCTTCCCACAAAACTAAACTTCCATTTTCTTGTAATAATTATGAAAAGAACAAATTAAGATGTAGAAGTATTGGGAATTTGGACGGCGATTTTAACAATCGTCGTACGATTTTAACTTCTTCCCAAAATCCTCTCGAAATAAAATCGCCGCCGTTAGAGGCGGAGTGTGGTGGGGATCACGATGGGATAGGGATCGTTAAGTTCTTTAAAGGAAAGAACATTTTTATCACTGGTGCAACTGGTCTTCTTGGAAAAGGTACTCTTATGTACATATAGAGGAAAAAGTAGTATCTTTAATTTTTTTTTAACCATTATAGCCGATATCATTTAAACTACTTCTACTGTCTTTATTATAGTCTTAATTGTCAATAATTATTATTATTATTATTATTATTATTATTATTATTATTATTATTATTATTATTGTTGTTGTTGTTGTTGTTGTTATGCCCATTTGTTGATTTGGTGAAAAGAACCATAATTTAATTTGCAGCCTTAGTTGAAAAGTTATTGAGATCAACATCAGTGGATAAAATCTACTTACTTGTGAAGGCAAATGATAAGGAGGCTGCACTTGATAGATTGTCAAAAGAAGTATATCTCTCAATCTTATATATCTTAAGTTATTTTTTTTCCATATATTTATTTTAAAGGGTGTTTGGCAGAGCTTATAAGCTTTAAAGACATCTTATGAAATGTTTGAGAGTTTATAAACTCTTTAAAAGCATTTGATAAAAAATCTGAAAAACAATCCGAAAATAAGATTTTAAAAGCTTACAAGTTATTTTTAAAAAAGGTGGGAGACCTCAACTTATTTCAAAATAAGATTCTTATTATAATACTCTCCTTTGATTTTGACCATTTTAGTTACAAATTGTCATTTCTAATATCTTATAAGCCCCACCATATTATTTTATCCAAATAATTCAACAACTTATTTTCAAAATAAGATCTAACATCTTATAAACTCTTAAAATATATTATAAAATTAAAAAAGCAATGACACATCAAATGAGGTACATGGGGCTAAAAATGTACCCTCAATTTGAAAAAAAAAAACCAAGAATAATCATTAGTTTAAAATAACAATAACAAATTTGTACACCCATATTTACCTAAATTCATACTTTAACGTATCCCTATTTCAAAAATTCTGAATCTGCCACTCTGTAAAAGCTTATAAGATCTTTTAAATTAGTTTAGCAAAACGCACCATATTAGTCATACTGATTTGTCAAAAATATGATTCTTTTTTTTCTTTCCCCCTTTTTGATGTTTAGATTATACACTCAGAGTTGTTCGAAAGTATAAGAGAAATACATGGGAGCTCGTATGAAGAATTTCTCCAAGAGAAGTTGATACCAATTGTTGGGAATATTTGTGAACCAAATCTAGGAATGGATGCATATTCTACACATGCAATTATGGATGAAGTAGATGTCATAATACACTCTGCAGCTAACACAACCTTGAATGACAGGTTACATCTTTAAATATAGGGATAATTACGGAAAAAACCCTAAGGTTGCGGTTAATTACGAAACAAACCCAGAGTACTTTTTTGGAAATTATAAAAAACCACTTGAGGTTTGAGCCGTCTTATATTTCCCTTTACAACAAAAAAAAAAAAAAAAAATAATTCAAAAAATCCCTCTGTCATTCACAAAAATATTACAGTTACTCCCTTAAATTTAAGACATAATTAAACCTGAAGTTTTTTTTTTTTTTTATAATTTTGAAACATATCTTGGTTTTTGGTAATTAGCTAAAATCTAAAGGGTATTTTGTAATTATTCCTTAAATATATTTCTTTTTTTTCCAGCTATAATGTAAGGAATTAAAAAAATCTCCACGCACACACATATACATGTATATATATTTATACAATGGCGGAGGGAAGGGGGTTACTCCCCCCGCCTTTAAATTTTTTTTACACTAGAAAATTTTTTTCTTAAAAAAATTTTAATTATAGTTTATATAATTTTCGTGTTCGGCCTATTCTATTTTCGTGTATCGGTCCACCTCGTTTTTATCCCTGGTTCCGCCTTTGTATGTAAATATATTTCGGTGTAGGTACGACTTGTTACTTGATGCAAACGTGAATGCCCCTCAACGGCTGATGAGATTTGCTAAAAGATGCAAGAACCTCAAGCTTTTTGTTCATATTTCAACAGGTATGTGGAAATATAATACACAATTACGTCCTATATGTAATATAGGATTGAGAAAAATTACAAAAACTAACCCTGAAGTTTGGAGTAATTACAAGAAAAAATAAGACAAGTTTTAAACTTAAATAAATCGTCTTGAGGATTTATTTAGCTTTACATTTTATCCCATCGTTAGTCGACCTGGCGAATTATGTTAATAATTATCAAATATATTATAATTACGTACAATTGTCAACTTTTCTAAATATTATAAATAATCTCAACTTTTCTGTTAGATCCGTGTTTTTCATGGTTAATTAATATTCTCTTTTATTTTCGAAAAATATAATTTTTGGTGTTTTGCCTTTCTTGGTTACTTCTTGAAAAAGGATTTATTAAATAAAGGAAGTTGATTTAGAAAAGGATTGTATTAAAACTGGATTCTTGAGTTTTGGATTATGGAAGGATCGATTTTTTAGGGATATGTTTAAAAGAGTTCTAGTCCTTATATGATTAGGAATCCTATTTCCACTATGTCTCTTTCTTCTTTGTTTTATAGGGACTCAAACTCTTCAATGGATTGCCTATATAAAGGGCGATTCCCACATAATTCAAGATACGTAATTACAAGCGAGAGAGCATATATCCGAGAGAGATCAATTGCAAGAGAGAAATAAAGTCGATATACTACACGATTCGAGTGTTGAAGGAAGTCTGTTTGAAGTACGATTCAACACCAAGATCAAGTCTTTGTTTCTCTGTTTTTCGTCCATCTGTTGTTTTCATAAGAGTTCGAATAGTTCATATTCTATCTTTTTGACGAGTTGTTTTACAAAGTTTAGATCTACTCATACAAAGGAGTTTTGATAGGTTTCGTACTAGTTGAGTCATTCGATTGAGTTCTCGTAAACAATACTTCAACTAGTGAATATATTTCGCCTGTTGCACGTTTACAAGTATTTTTATACTTGTAAACAAATTTTATCTCTGTGTTTTAGTGTTTATCATTGCGGGTTGGTACAAGTGTTACCGCACTTGTAACAACACTCTATTCTCGAGAAAGTTAGGGACCTTAAATTCTTTCAATTGGCATCTAGAGCCAACACTTGATTTCACTAAGTGTTGATCCTAAGTTCGAGAAAGCAATGGATAGTCAAGTTTCGGCTATGTTTCGTCCACCTATGTTGGATGGATCTAACTACTCAATTTGGAAGATCAAGATGCGGGCTTTTATAAAATCAATTGATGAGAAAGCCTTGCGCGCTATGCAGTTGGATGGACTCCTCCAAAAATCATAGATGTCGATGGCGATTACATAAATCAAGATGAAATAAGTTGGTCCAATGAAGATATTCAACTTGCGAACTACAATTGAAGGCTCTCAATGCGATTTTTTGGTGCGATCGATTTCAACATGTTTAAAATCATCTCGCAACTATACTGACCAAGGACGCATGGGAGGCTCGCAAAAACATTGTGAAGGTTCTGCAAGTGTTCGTCTCTCCAAGTTACGACACCTGACAGTTAGGTTTGAAAATTTGAAGATGGAGGAAGATGAAGATATTACATCTTACCATGGACGACTATGTGACATCGCCAATGAATCTCAATCTCTGGGTGAGCCAATCTCAAATTCCAGGTTAGTAAGCAAGATGATGCGTTCCCTACCTGAAAGGTTTGATATTAAGATTGCTGCGGTTGAAGAATTATCAAACATTGCAACACTACGACTCGACGAGTTAGCTGGAATCCTCAAAACGTGGGAACTCAATTTTGTCGACAAAAGGAGACCAAAAGGGAAAAGCATTGCTCTACAGGTAATACCTAATGAATCTAGTGAATTGGCTCAATTAACTAAAGAGGTTGAGGAATCTGAATTAGGTGAGGAATCTATGGCTATGTTTGCTAAAAAATTGATAAAATCATGAAAAACAAAAGCAAAACTCGTTTCTTCCAAAACCAACAAACCTTTTAAACCTAATGCTCCTAAATACCCTCAAAGGAATATGCCTGATAGAAATCAAGATAAAATTGGGAATCAGTTTGATATTGAAAAGGTCAGATGTAGAGCATGCACCGGTTTTGGGCACTATGCCAATGAATGTGCAAATACTTTACGTAAAAAGGGTATGAATTTGAGTGTTACTTTGAGCGATGATGAGTCAGAGGAAGAAAACTCGAGTCAGAATGATGACAATACTGCTCTCATGACAATCATCAATGAGAAAAGGGCGATGCAAATCAATCCATTGGGTGTCTCTCGAGGTGTTGCTCGAGTCATTCCAACACCTAACAGTATACTCTTTCTAACCCTTCAAATACGTTTTGCTTAACATCCGCCTCTCTAGTTGAAACAGATATCCAGGCTGCTGAGGACTCCGATAATGAAGAACATGACATCATGGACGCTTACCAAGAATTATACCACGATTGGGAAAACGTGTTGAACACATCGGATGCCTGACAAAGGAGAATGAAAAACTTACAAAGGAGAACGAGGAGCGGAAGAATTCCGACACGCCTGGAAATCATGCTAACCAGGAAAGATGAGGAGTTAGAAAAGGTAAAATCGAACTTGAGAAATCTCTTGAGACATTGAGAAAGCTTAATTGCGGCAAAGCTAAACTTGACGAAATCCTAGCTAGAAATACAGAGAAAAGCGGCTTGGGATACAAAACTCCTACTTTTGTAAAAGGATCTCAAGACTCTAAGGCTTCAAATTCTTCTATTGATGATCCTTCTTGTTCTAGTGAAAAGCCACGAGAAAAGAAAAAGACATTATATCGTCATTCTTGCTATAAACCTGGCCACATTAAACCATACTTTGCTATAAGCTAAAGTCGATCTAAAACGTCAAAAATTTTATGGTCAAGTGTTTTCACGAGTGTCCTCACACACTTCTAACAACACCTCGACTAAAACTATTTGGGTCCGCAAATCGAGTTGACTTGTAATGTTATATATACATCCTTGAGGTCTAACATTACAGGATCTTGGTACTTCGATAGTGGATGCTCTCGCCACATGTAGCGGGAACCAAAGAATACCTAACGGACTATGAATTGTTCGACGGAGGTAAGGTCACATATGGCGGTGGTGCTCGAGGACAAATAGTTGGTAAAGGTACTCTGAATGTAAAAGGTCTTCCTAAGCTCAGAAACGTTTTACATGTTGAAGGGCTCTCTGCGAACCTACTTAGCATTAGCCAACTTTGTGATGATGATTTGTATGTTAAATTTGATAAAAATTCGTGTGAAGTATTTGACAATGCTAACGTTTGCATCTTAGCAGGTTTAAGATCCGTTGATAATTGCTACCAATTTGGTGGTATTACTGCTTATCATAGTGTTAATTTGAATGAGACGGATTTATGGCATCAAAAGTTAGGACATGTGAACTTTAAAATGATTGAGAAACTTGTCAGATATGAAGCTGTAAGAGGATTACCAAAACTGAACACTAAAAATACCTCTGTGTGTGGATCTTGTCAAAAAGGTAAACAAACCCGAGTGTCACACCAAGTGTCACAACACTTTCACACTACCATTTGTTTTGAACTTCTTCACATGGATCTTATGGGTCCTATTGAGGTTGAAAGTGTTGGAGGAAAGAAATATTCTTTTGTGTGTGTTGATGACTTCTCTCGTTTTACATGGGTTCGTTTCTTACGTGAAAAATCGATGCTTTTGAGTCTTTCGAGAAATTTGCATAAGAAGGTGTGCAATTTGTACGGTGTCACTATTGCTAGAATAAGAATCGATCATGGAAAAGAATTTGAAAATTCATCTTTTTCAACCTTTTGTGATAGGAAAGGTATTTCTCATGAGTTCTCCGCACCCAAAACTCCACAACAAAATGGGGTGGCGGAAAGGAAAAATCGAACACTACAAGAAATGGCACGAGTCATGTTAAGTTCGAAAAATTTGACCAAACGTTTTGGTGAGGCCTTAAACACTTTGCATGCCATATTACAAATCGTGTGTATTTGAGGGTAGGAAGTACTATGACTAAAAGACGAGATACTTTTAGGTAAGAAACCTAACCTTAAATATTTTCATGTATTTGGATGTGTGTCTTTATGTCTTTGAATGATAGAGATGAACTTGCTAAATTTGACTCTAAAAGTGATAAGAGTTTGTTCTAGGATATTCCACTATGATCATGCCTATAGGATTTTTAACCTCCGAACAAGGACAATTATGGAAACTGTGAATGTTGTTTTCGATGATCTAGCCGACCTTGCGGGGAAAAGCTGAAGAAAGCGTGTCTCTCCGATCTAATTGAGACAAATATTACATCTAAGTCGGGTTTCGGCGAAGTTGAACCAAGTGTTACAACGGATGTCGGTGCAGTGTTCCAACGGATGTTGAGACACTGCGGCAGAAGTAAACACACTGTGGAAACAGATTTAAACTGAATCGATCATGAGAACGAACAAAACCAAGTACTTGATGATCATGTGACTGATCGTACGAGAGACATACAAGCAAAATTCGGAAAAATCACCCAACTACTCAAGTGATAGGTGAGATTCTTGAAGGTGTCGAACACGAAGAAAGGAGAAGGTAAACTACCGTGACATGGTAAGAAATGCATACTTATCTTCAAACCGCACTCTGGTAAGAACTTGCCGCTTTATCTCTAATTTTGAGCCTAAGAATATCAATGAGGCTTTGAAAGATGAATTTTGGATTAATGCTATGCAAGATGAACTTGATCAATTTGCTAAAAATGATGTATGGTATTTAGTTCCTAGACACGATAATGTGAATGTGATTGGAACTAAATGGATTTTCAAAAACAAAAAACTGATGAATCGGAAACATTGTGCGTAATAAAGCTCGCTTGGTGGCTCAAGGGTATACACGAGGTTGAGGGGTTGACTTTGATGAAACCTTTTTGCTCTGTGAGTCCGAATTGAGTCCATTAGACTTCTTCTTGCTATAGCCTGTCACCTCGATCTTACACTTCACCAAATGGATGTTAAAAGTGCTTTTTAAACGGGATTTTAAATGAAGAAGCTTATGTTGAACAACCAAAAGGTTTTGAAGACCCCTATAAGCCAAACCATGTGTTTAAGCTTAAAAAGGCTCTTTATGGTCTTAAACAAGCCCCTAGAGCTTGGTATGGTAGATTAACTGAGCATTTACTCCAAATGGGTTTTAAACGTGGTGAAGTGGATAAGACTCTTTTCATTCAAAGAACTAATCATAGTATTTTAATTGCTCAAATATATGTGGATGATATTGTGTTTGGTGCTTCTAGTCAAAAATTGTTGAAAGAATTTGTTGATTGTATGTCATCTACATTTGAAATGAGTATGGTTGGTGAATTGAACTACTTTTTGGGCTTACAAATCAAACAATCGAAGGATGGGATTTTTATTTCTCAAAGTAAATATGCACGAAATTTGGTGAAGAAATTTAACTTAGATAGTGCATCTCATATGAAAACTCCCATGGGTTCGAGTCAAAAACTTAGTAGAGAAGATGTTGCTGAAAGTGTTGATAACACTTTGTATAGAAGCATGATAGGTAGTCTGTTGTATTTAACTGCTAGCCGTCCTGATATCATGTATAGTGTGTGTTTGTGTGCTCGTTATCAAGCCAATCCTAAGATCACTCATTTGAAAGCCTTGAAAAGAATTATTCGATATATTGGAGGCACCACTAATCTAGGAATTTGGTACACTAAAGATACAAACACAAATCTAGTTGGTTTTAGTGACTCGACGGGGTGGAGGCGTTGATGAAAAAAAAAGTACAACCGGTGGTTGTTTTACCTTGGTAATAATTTGGTATCTTGTACGATCGTAAACAAAATTGTGTTTCTCTTTCATTCATTTGAATCGAATATGTTCTTTGTTGGGAGTTGTTGTTCCCAATTACTTTGGATGAATCAAATGATTGAGGATTATGGTCTTCATAGTGATATCTTAACCATTTATTGTGATAATTCAAGTGCTATTGATATTTCAAAGAATCTGTACAACACTCTCGCACAAAACACATAGACATAAGACATCACTTTATTCGTGATTTAGTTGAGAAAAACATTATTCGCATAGAATACATTGGTCGAAAATCGTTAGGTGATATTTTCACCAAAGCTTTAGATTTTGAGAGATTTTCCACTCTAAGGAAGTCTCTTGGTTTGTGTGCGATCTAACTTTGTTCGTATAAGTGTTGCGGCTTACTACACAAGTAACACTTGCCGCAACACCTTTCTCCAGTTTGTTTTTTATCTTGCATTCATGCATTTAGTTAGATTTGCATCCGCACGACGAAATTAGCTTGACAAAGTTCGGTAATGTACCCAAGAGGGTTGGTGATAAGGTGATGTGAGTGGATGTTTCCAATTTACAAAATCGTAATATATTTTACCCAGCGATGAGTTTTAAAAATATATATTTCGATCATGTTTTGAGGCCTTTGAGGGAAACAACTACCTCCCCACTGAGTGCAGCTAATCCTTTTGACCAATTCTTACCTTATAAAAGTGTTTCAAGCGGCATGATCTTGTGATAAAAAGCTACCTTTGGGTTTTTGTGTGAAAGCTACCCACTGGCTAAATCTGGCATGAATCTTGGAAAAATCATAAGAAAAACTCGAAAAATCCTATATGCTGGGTATGCGGATCACTATTCATTGAATCGGCGTAAAGGTGTCTCTCAAGGTGTTACAACACTCGGTACAATGTCAGCTAATATTAGTCCCTCACTTGTGTGTCGTTTATTTTTTTTTTTGTTGTTTTATTCCATATCTAGACATAATTAGGACATGCATTTTGGTGAAAATTGATGAATAACAGAATTTCGGAATCCCTTGGATATTATGCAATCTTGATTTTTCTCCTCCTAATTGTTGAATCTTGTGGTGATTTAAGTTTTGTGGTGTTATATGGATTGTGATATACATGGATATATTTGACATTATCTCAGCACTATCTTATCTAAATTTGCGGTTAAGTATTTCATATATTTTGGAGACTTGTAATTTAAAATCAAATTTGAAAATGAGGTCTTAATTTTTTCTTCCCGTTTTTTTTGGGAAATTGGATATATTTGAGTCTCCTTCTCTCTCCTAATAACCGCCACTTGTACTTAGAGTACTTAATGTGATTGACCTGTTGCTTGTCACACTTCATATCACATCTTACTCTCTCTCTCACAATCTACAAACATACACAATACTTCTTCTTCCCAATTTGTCTCTGAAATTTTTTTTCTCTTTGTATATTTCTTTGTCTACTAATCCACAATGAAGAGAATTATTTCGGGGAATTTCAGAATGTTGACCCAACCGCTAGTCCGTCGTCATCTTCATCGTCTCAGCCTGTTGCAGGTACGACTCCATCAACTCCTGCGAAATCCACCGGCGAATCAACGTCGATCAACCCCCCAGTGCAATCTACGCCTCCACCTCCGACGAGGAGTCGCTGCAGTGCCGCAACACCCCTGCAAAGACACCTCGACTCAAAATCTTGAAACTCTGCTGCATTTACTTTAACAGGGTGCCCCCATCGACGAGAACCCAAAATTCCCTACTCCTCTGTTCGGTCGAAGAATCCACAAATTTACGTAAATCGAACCCACATCCACAGAAAATCCGCAAGAAACTCCACAAGAAAACCCACTCGAAAATCCTGAAGCCATTTTGGATTCAAACTCCGCCATGGTTCTTGGGTCTGAAACCCCAATTCCAATTGGTGTTTTTCCACCAGATGACACTGAAAATGTCATCAATGTTGAAGATCTCCCAGATATGGCCTCTCACGAAACACCTTTAAACCCTCCAAAATCGTCGATTTCGAAAAAGAGGGGTTTTGCCTCAACTGCAGGTACGGGGTCACCATCGCAAGGAAATCCGAAAAGAGAAAAGAAGCCTGTTAAACGGTCATCCAAGAAAGGGGGAGAACCGTCATTGTTCCCTGACTTTGAAGAAGGTGCCTTAGTGGATGATTACAATGAGGTTGTTCGCACAATAACTGGGGACCGAGTTCAAACTTGGCCTGTTCATCCTTCAAAACTTCCCGCTTCTAGACTCACGTCTCTTTACTCTGTTCTACATAAGATTTCAGTGCAAAATTGGATTCCGACCTCTCACATTACGTCAGTTGCAAAGGAACAGGCTGTGGTGTTGTTTAAAATTGGGACAGGGATTCCTTTGAATTTTGGACAGTTGGTGTTCGACATGGTAATGGGGTTTGCTGAATCTTCCGTACAACATGCTTTCCGTATCCTTCATTGATCTATTTAATTTTGACCTCTCAAGGTCTTAACACGATTAGTGGGGATTCCTTTTCACTTGAACTCGAATCTGTTTACAATTTCTCATAAATTGTTCAAAGGAGATAGGGTGAAGGACCTACCTCTTCGCTTCCCTGGTAAAGATGTTCCAAAACCTATTCCTCCTGTGGCATCTGAGGGTGTTCCACCAAGTGTGCCATCGGATTCTCCCAACACTTCTAACGTTCCTATGCCTGCTTTTGATTTTCCAAATGCTACATCCGTGGCCGAGTCTTTTATGCGGGGACAATTGGCCTTTGCCGATCGAAAGAAATCACTCGGCCAAACAACACATTCAAGATCTTTGAGAACTTCAAAGCTCATTTACTTGGCTTGCTCTCACCTTACGGACAAAAAGGGGGAGATGAGGTGAGGCTGTCAAGGTACGATCTTGAACCGAGCTTTAGTGGAGGGGAGATGCAACGTGGGCGCAAAGGATGGAGCTAATACGAGAACGGATAAAGGAAAGGAAATTTGGGGATGATATGGACTTAAACTTTGATTTTGAAGACGATTTGTATAAATTTGATTAACATCCCTATTTGGAGTACTTACATTTGTTTTGACATGTTTAGCACTTTTGCTACTTAAAACCTATGCTGGGATATTCTAATATCTTTTGATGTGCTAACATTTCATAATGCGTATTGACCTGCCTAATGATTGGTGTCTGATATCTTTCTGCATTTGGAGTCCGTTGACTCTTGCTCTCATACACCGATATTGCATTTACATACTAACCATTTTTGCGATTTGAGGTGTTCATGTAAGTGTTCTATCTGTGTAGGAACACTTTGTGAAGCGGGCGTTTTTGATTAAGGGGGAGAAAATTTTTGTTTTCACTGATTTTCAACTAAGGGGGAGTCACTTACTTATTTTTATAAATCCTTTGCTTAAGTTTGATGTTTTGTCCAGAAAGGCAAAAAGGGGGAGAATGTTAGATCCGTGTTTTTCATGGTTAATTAATATTCTCTTTTATTTTCGAAAAATATAATTTTTGGTGTTTTGCCTTTCTTGGTTACTTCTTGAAAAAGGATTTATTAAATAAAGGAAGTTGATTTAGAAAAGGATTGTATTAAAACTGGATTCTTGAGTTTTGGATTATGGAAGGATCGATTTTTAGGGATATGTTTAAAAGAGTTCTAGTCCTTATATGATTAGGAATCCTATTTCCACTATGTCTCTTTTTCTTCTTTGTTTTATAGGGACTCAAACTCTTCAATGGATTGCCTATATAAAGAGGACGATTCCCACATAATTGATGCGAGAATTACAATCGAGAGAGCATATATCCGAGAGAGATCAGTGCAAGAGAGAAATAAAGTCGATATACTACGATTGAGTGTTGAAGGAAGTCTTCTTTGTACCAAGTTCAACAACACCAAGATCGAAGTCTTTGTTTCTCTTGTTTTTAAATCCATCTGTTGTTTTCATAAGAGTTCTGAATAGTTCATATTCTATCTTTTTGGACGAGTTGTTTTACAAAGTTTAGATCTACTCATACAAAGGAGTTTTGATAGGTTTCGTACTAGTTGAGTCATTCGATTGAGTTCTGTAAACAATACTTCAACTAGTGAATATATTTCGCCCTGCTGGCACGTTTACAAGTATTTTTATACTTGTAAACAAATTTTATCTCTGTGTTTTAGTGTTTATCCGCTGCGGGTTGGTACAAGTGTTACTGGCACTTGTAACAACACTCTATTCTGAGAAAGTTAGGGACCTTAAATTCTTTCATTTTCGTATGACTTATTTTAATATTTAGTTAGCAAATTCTATGAGTTTGATTAACGGTTGGAATGAAAATATAAGATGGAAGCAAAACTCAACATAATTTTTGTACTTTCGAAAATCCTATAGATTGTTTTTTGTAATTACTCCAAACCTTAGGGATTTTTTTCGTTGCTAAATCCGTCACTACTTCATCGTCCATTCTGTTGCTCCAATCCATGATTAGCGACAAATTTTTAATATTTTAGCGACAATTTTTTTCGTCGCTATTTAGCGTTGTATATTCTAATCCATCGCTAAGGAATTAACGAAATAAAGACTGAAAAAATCCGTCGCTAAACAGTTTAGAAACGGATTTTATGGCCTTAATCTGTCGCTATTTTGCGATTTTCTTGAACGAAGTACTTAATTAAAATATTATGAATATGAATGCAGCATTTGTAAATGGAAAAAGAGAAGGGATAATCTACGAAAAGCCATTGTTGATGGGCGAAAATGGGAGAAAGGAGGATGATGAGGATCATATATCTTCATTTTTATATCCTGATCAGATAGACGTAATCGATGAGATAAAATTGGCTATGAAATCGTGCATAGCATCTACAGGCCATGATGCAACGATCGATTTGAAAAAGCTAGGCCTAGAGAGGTTAATTATATGCTTTTCTCCACTATTTTTCCATCACCTATATATATATATATATATATATATATAGTCCATTATATTTATAATTTCGTGTAAATAAGCCTTTTTAGCCATTCGTGTTTTCAAAAGATGAAATATAAAAAAAAAATATTTTTTAGTCATTTTACCTATAAAAAATGACAGTCGTACCCTCATTGTGTTTTTTAGTAAGTTACTTAATTGGTCATATTGAAAAAACCGATGCTGTACATTTGTCGTTATCGAGACATGTTCTTGGTATCGAGAAATGTACCGATCTCGAGAAATAAAAAAAAGCAGAATGAACATTTGGATTCAACAAAGCCTGCACTATTTAAATGACCTGAACATTTTTGCGCTAGAAATAGTGCAACACTACATTTTTTTTTCTTTTCTTTATGTATGAAAACATGGAATAAAAAGGAATATTTATTTTTAGTGCAGATTTTACTGCTCTAAGATAATCCAAATTTCTAGAGATAGTCTCAAAAAGGGGTAATAAGTATGTTTTTGAAAAAAACAAGGTTAAAAATAATTTTTTTATGGACGAATGACCAAAAATCGTGCAAACTCATATATTTATATATTAAGTTGCAGCATTATTAACATTTTATGAAAATCATAACAGGGCTGCATTCTATGGTTATGATAGTACATATCAATTGAGCAAAGCTATGGGTGAAATGGTCCTCAATGAAATTAGAGGAGATATACCGTTGCTTATAATTAGGCCATCTGTTATTGAGAGTAGCTACAAAGAGCCAGTCCCCGGGTGGATACAAGGAAATAGGTCAATTTATCCAAGCTCACAATATATTATTTAGGCTAAATTGCAAAATATGCCCTGAAACTATTGGGTGATGGCAAAATATATAAGACACTAACTTATTCAACTTGAAATTAGGACAATAATTTTTAAAAAATGACAAATTGAGGACTAAATTGGGAGCCGATTTCAAATGTCTCCCTTTGATTATCAATTTGGAGATTTTATTTTTGTCGGTCCTAATTGCTAACTAGACATATAACTTAGCAAATTCACGGTGACTTTGATGAATAAGAAGAAGCAGAGGGGTTTTCTCCAACTTATTTGGGGCTCGATTTTGCCGAGAGGGTGCGTAGTTTTATTTATGATTCCTTTATTTTCATTCAAGTCATCGTGAATTTGCCATGTCATATGTCTAGTCAGCAATTAGGACCGAAATAAATAAAATCCTCAAATTGAGAATCAATTTCGGGGATTTTTAAAATCGACGGCCAATTTAGTCCTCAATCGCCATTTTGTAAAAATTATTATCCTAAATTGCAAGTTGAATAAGTTCTTTCTTGTCTGTTTTTGCTACCACCCAATAATTACAGGGCATATTTTGCAATTTAGCCTATTATTTAATATCTTTTAACCAAATTTTATTGTTCTATTGGAATCTATATCTTCTAACTTTATATTCTTGTTATTTATGGAGATTAGAGTGTTTGATCCAGTGATTATTTCTTATGGAAAAGGACTACTCCCTGCTTATTTGGCTGATCCAGATGTCCATATGGATGTTGTAAGTATATATACAAAGATTTTCATTATATATAGATAATTATAAAGGTGATACCTCTAAGGTTTTGTCTAATTACAAAAGACTGCTATTATTTTTAAAAATTAAAAATATCCCTTTAAGGTGTCACAAATATATTTTAAGGTTTGTATATATATTACATAATTAATTCCCTCTCATAAGAGTGCAAATTGTAAAATATTTGTAATTTTGAAAGATAATTGAGATTTTTTATAATCAAGCTAAACCGGAGGGGTAATTTTAACAATTCTCTTTCTCTCTCTCTCTCTCTCTCTCTATATATATATATATATATATATATATATATATATATTATTTTGCTAATGTCTATTTATTTTAATGTTAGGCTCCAGTTGACATGGTGGCTAATACAACAATTGCAGCTATAGCAAAACATGGAATCGTACATACACCACATCTGAATGTGTACCATGCGGCAACTGGTTTTGTGAATCCTACACGATATTCTGACATATTTGATTATGTTTATGAACACTTTATGGCGAACCCTTTTAATGGCAAGCCACCTATCGCGAAAATGAAGTTATTCAATGACTTTAGCGAATTCTCTAAGTACTTAAGAGACGAAATATCTGAGCGTACTGGCATGAGAAACGCAGTTGGCATAGACGAAAAGGTGCTAAAAAAGCTCCAAAAAGAATATAAAGCGAAGGTTGCCTATGCTGAGCAACTTTGTAAGATGTACGAGTTCGCGGGATTCTTGAAAGCATGGTATGAGAATGTGCATATTATCTTGGCAAAAACTTGCGTGAGACGGTCTCACGGATTTAGATCCGTGAGACGGAGCCATTACACAAAGTTTTAAAGATTTTTTTTTTCAGATTTTATTTTTCTTAGGGTTTATATTTGTTTTTTTAGGGTTTATTTTGTTTATTGGGTTTATTTTTAATTGATTTGAGTTTTTAGGATTTTTAGGTTTTTTTAGGGTTTATTTTTTATTTTTTGGGTTTATTTTTGTTTTTCGGGTTTATTCTTCATGGTTCATATTTTTAGGGTTTATTTTTGTTTTTTCATGGTTCATTATTATTTTTAAATTTATTTTCATGGTTCATGTTCTCAAGACAGAGCCCTTAGGAGGTCCGTCTTACGGATTTAGATCCGTGAGACCGTCTCACAAGAGACCTGCTCTATTATCTTTCTATAATTTCATAAAGTGAAACAAATTTGTCGTTTTATTTTCCGAAAACCATATTTGAGATCCAAACATAATGTAATTACAATATGTATTCAGTATTCACCATGTGATTATATTTCTAACTTTTATGTCAGGTTCCATAATGGCAATACCCAAAAGTTATTACAAGAAATGTCAGAAGATGAGCTAGTTGACTTTGACTTTGACGCGGCCAAAATTGATTGGAGAAAGTATTTTGTTGAGATTCACATCCCGGGTTTAAGAAAATATGTGCTTAATAATGCAAAAGTGTCTTCATAACAAGACTTTATAGGTGTGATTGAATAATTTATTTTTCTGTGCATTTTTATTTGTGAGAGAATAGTGGTGAAAAATTGTTTTTGAAAGAGAGAAAGTGAAAAAGTAGAGTGTGAATGGAATATGTGAGATAAAAATTAATAAATATGGTGATGTGGTTGACCTATTGTATGAAATAACAATTGTTTGTGAGGATTTTTGTAAGACGACATTTTGAATGTGTTTTCTGAAAATTGGATTTCTTTTCCTCTATCAGTTTTTAGTGTTTCCATTATATTTCAAACCAAATAAGACCAAGTTGTACTAATGTATCTATCTATTCTATCTATCTATCTATCCTATTCTAAATTCGCGAATGTTTCTGCAAAATTTTGAGTTGACTTAAATACCCCTTCCAAATATTATTAATGACATAAAAGTAATTTACAATTTAGGATGTATTTTAGAAGGATAATATCAAGGGGTTATATAATGTAACACCATAATTAGTCTCTTTGTGTTAGTGAATTATAGACTATAGAAATTTAATTTTGGCCCCGTATAAGAGAATTTTCAGATTTATTTCTTTATTCAGCTAACCCAATCATTTTTTTAAAGATTCATTTTATTAAGCATGCATTTCAGAGTCAAAGTTAAGCAATTGTTTTTTATTAGATTTGAAGTCGTATTTCATTGAGATACATCATTATCAATAAAGCAAAACATTTTCTCCAATGAATGTCATTAGACTTAACCTAATACAATCATAATTTGTGGCTATATTAGAAAATCTGATACTTTTATCTAAAATAACCGATACTTTTTCTCATAAAATTGTTACTTTAACTGAGAAAGAAAAACAGAAAAAAGGCAGCCAACTGCTGTTGACCCGCGGACTTGGTCAACAGGATCCGCGGGTCAAATAGGATCCGTCTTACGGATTAAGACCTGTAATGGCTAGGATTTGTTTGATCTAATGGCTATAATTCATCTACTAGAATCATCCTCCAAAATATCTACTTTCCTAGAATATTCTACAAGCTTTCTTACCAATAATATCTAAGATATTTTTCCAAGACACTTACAGACACAAATTCTAGAACTTGGGCCTATTTGGACTTGGATCTTATTTTATCTTTTAACTCAAATATTTATTTTCAAGCCCAATATTAATTGGACCAAAATCAAGTTTAAAATCCAACACCCCCCCTTAAACTTGATTTGTCATTCCGAGAAAACTTCTAAGTCGTATGAAGTCTTCATGCTTGAGCGGTTTGGTGAAGATGTCCGCAATTTGATCTTGAGACTTTACATACTCCATTTGTACGTCCTTTCTTGATATGCATTCTCTTATGTAGTGGTAGCGAGTGTCAATGTGCTTGCTTCGATCATGAAACACCGAATTCTTTGCCAATGCCATAGCTGACTTGTTGTCGACACAAATCTTAGTTGGATCTTCTTGTGTCATTCCGTTCCTTGACAAATTTCTCACCAAATTTGCATGGCAAACACAAGTATCACAACTACGTACTCACTTCACATGTTGAGAGAGTGACTATATCGCTTTTTGACATCCAGTGAATGCGGTATCTCCCATGAAGAACACAAAGCCAGTAGTACTTTTTCGATCATCCACATCTCCAGACCAATCGTTATCACTATAGCCAACAAGTTTATAATCATTAGTTGTTGAATAAAATAAGCCGTAATTGATCGTACCTTTGAGATAGCGAAGAATCCTTTTAGCAGTCTTCATGTGAGTAGTGGTTGGATTTTCCATGTATCGACTTATTAGACCGGTGGCATAGAGAATGTCGGGTCTTGTGCAAGTCAAATACCGCAAACTTCCAACCAAACTTTTGTACAATGTCGGGTCCACTTTTTCTTCTCCATCATACTTTGATAGCTTGATCCCACACTCCACTGGTGTGTTAATAGACTTGCAGTTATCCATCTTGAATCTCTTGAGAATCTCCTTTGCGTAGCCTTCTTGCGAGATGAAAATCCCATCTTCTTGTTGTTTAACTTCAACGCCGAGGTAATATGCCATAAGCCCGATATCAGTCATCTCAAATTCTCTGGTCATTGCTTTCTTGAACTCTTCAAACATGTCTGGATTATCTCCTGTGAATATCAAGTCATCCACATATAAACACACGATCAAAACATTATTTTTTTTGACCTTGACATAAAGTGCATGTTCGTGCGGGCACTTAGTGAACCCATTCTCTTGCAAGTATTTATCGATCCTGCTATTCCATGCCCTTGGTGCTTGCTTTAATCCGTATAGAGCCTTCTTCAGCTTCAAGACTTTATCTTCTTCATTCTTCACCACATAGCCCTTTGGTCGCTCGCTCAATGTAGACTTCTTCCTCGAGAACTCCATTTAAGAAAGCCGACTTTACGTCCATCCGTGAATCTTCCACTGTTTTGAGCTGCTAAAGAAATGATAAGCCTTATTGTTTCCAAGCGAGCGATGGAGCAAATACCTCGTCATAGTCGATTCGACTCTTTGACTATAGCCTTTTGCGACTAGCCTTGCTTTATATCTTTCAATTTCTCCTTTAGCATTCTTCTTTGCTTTGTACACCCACTTGACGCCGATAGCCTTATGTCCTTTTGGAAGTGAGGTCAGCTCCCACGTGTCGTTCTTCATGATTGCTTGTATCTCCTCATCCATAGCATCTCTCCATCTTTTATTTTGATTCGCTTTTTCAAAAGTCACAGTTCACAACTGCAAGTAGACGAGAAAAGTGTTATGTCATATATTCTCTCGGTGTTCTCATAAAGATCTTCTAGACTCCTTGCACGTGTTATGCCTCTTTCATTTAGAAATGATGGTGGCGAGTCTCCTTCAGCTGTTGATTGTGAAGTGGATGGAGTAGTTGCCTCTTGCTGAACTTCTATTATTGGCTCGATCGATCTTGACTCATTTTCTTCAAAATCCGGAAAGAAATTGAAGTTGTTATGGGAGCCAAAATCCCAATTTGATTCTTCATCAAACTCTACATCACGACTTATCACAAGCTTCTTAGTATTTGGATTATATAACTTATAACCTTTAGAATTTGAGTCATACCCGATGAAGATGAATGGCTCGCTTTTGTCATCAAGCTTACTTCTTCTCTCGTCAGGTACATGTGCATATGCTTTGCTTCCAAATACTTTTAGATGAGAGATACCTAGTTTTCTTCCACTCCAAGCTTCTTATGGTGTTTTTCCCCACACACTTCTGGTTGGTGAACGATTTGACAGTACATCGCACACGCCACCGCTTCATTTAACTCCTTTGCGCCTTTTGCTTTTGAGCATGCACCTTGCCATTTCAAGAATTGTTCTATTCTTTCTCTCGCCTACGCCATTTTTTTGGGGGATCTTGGGATTTGTCAAGGGACGCGAATTCCATTTGCTTCGCAAAATTCTTGGAACTCCTTAGATGTGAATTCTCCTCCACGATCCGATCGCATTGCCTTGATTTTGCATCCACTTTCATTTTCCACCATAGCTTTGAACTTCTTGAATGCTTGAACACTTCGGACTTACTGTTTCAAAAAGTATACCCGGTCTTTCCGGAGAAATCATCAATAAAGAGGAGGAAATAATTATTTTTACCGAGAGAGCTTGGCTTGATTAGTCCACAAACATCAGTGTGTATGAGCTCCAGGGGCTTCTGTGATCTCGAGCTTGATTCCTTTGGAAAACTCTTTCTGAATTGTTTTCCCAATAGACATCCTTCGCATAGTTGATCGGGATGATTGATGGAAGGTAATCCTCTTACCATTTCTTTCTTTGATAATAATTCTAATCCGCCAAAATTTAAGTGCCCAAATCGTAGATGCCAAAGCCAAGATATATCTTTGTAGCAAGCTTTGAGACATTTTGCTACATCATTCTGGATATTTAATAAGAACATTCTATTTCTAGACATTGGCACTTTAGTGATTAAATTATTTCTATCATCTCTTATAGAAAGACTACGATCTTTCATGTGAATGTCATAGCCTTTCTCTAAGAGTTGCCCCAAACTCAAGATATTACTTTTCATATTTGAAACGTAATAGACATTAGAAATAAATTGATGACTTCCATTCTTCAAGCGGATTAGAATTTTACCTTTTCCTTTGACCGGGACTTTAGACTCATCTCCAAAAGAAACATTGCCACTCACCGATTCATCAAGCTCCACAAACATGCTTCTTCTTCCACACATATGGTTGCTTGCACCAGTATCGAGGTACCAAGTGTTGTCTTGTCTTCCATCACCACCTTTGTATGCTAGTAACAAATTGACATCTTCTTCGTTTTTATTTTCCACATAGTGGGCCTTTTCTTCAACCTTGTTTTTGGGAGCTCTACACTCGGAAGCATAGTGTCCAAATTTTTGACAATTATAACACTTAGTTTGTGATTTTTCGTACTTGTTCTTGGATTGCTCCTCCGCGTCCCTTTGGTTGGGTATTCTCTTCTATCTTCATTATTATTGAAACCTCCTTGTGCATGTCCACGACCACGGCCTCGTCGCCTCGTCTTGGAAACGACCTCTTCCATGTTGATCACGTTCATTGCTCATGCTTTCTTCTTTATCCTTCACTTGCATTTTAAAAAGTTGTTCTACAATATCTTGCTTCTTTTTATGTTTTTCTTCATATGCTTGTAATGACCCCAATAATTGATCAATAGTCATCTCCTCCAAATTTTTGTTTCCTCAATTATTACGACAATATGCTCAAATTTAGGACTTAAAGAACGGAGTATCTTTTCCATAATTCTCACATCACTTAATTTTTCACCATTTCTTTTCATTTGATTAGAAACCGCCAAAACTCTTGAAAAATAGTCGGAAATAGATTCAGACTCTTTCATATGTAAAGCTTCAAATTCACCTCTTAATGTTTGGAGACGTACCTTCTTTACTTGCTCGGCTCCTTTGTGAGATGTTTGAAGCTTCTCCCATGCATCCTTGGCGGTAGTTGCACTTGAGATCTTTTCGAAACCATCATCATCTAAAGCTTGGTAGATGAGATAGAGAGCTTTCTTGTCTCTCTTTCTTGAATCTTTTAAATTATCCTTTTGAGTTTGGGATAGTGTAGCCTCGTCTTGTGGCTCGACATAACCTTTTTCTACAATATCCCAAACTTCATGTGCACCCAAAAGGGCCTTCATCTTGATACTCCAATTATCATAGTTGCTTGTGTTGAGCATAGGGACTTGAAAGGAAGCCACACCGTTTGCCATAATTTTATGTAAACCACAAGTGATCTTGTGGCTCTGATACCACTTTGTTGGAGGAGGGTTATCTCAAGTTTAGAAGAAAAGGGGTTATATAGAAATTGGAAGAGGGATTATTTTCTCTTTGTAGGAGGGGAGGTTATTTATGCTAAGAAATGTAAGAGAGTTTTTGGTGGAGAAATATTTGCTTGTATTGATTCTTCTCAAATTTTGGCTTGTTACAAAATGATCAAGACACCCCTATTTATACTAGTACAACTTCCTAACCAATGGCTAGGATTTGTTTGATCTAATGGCTATAATTCATCTACTAGAATCATCCTCCAAAATATCTACTTTCCTAGAATATTCTACAAGCTTTCTTACCAATAATATCTAAGATATTTTTCCAAGACACTTCTAGACAAATTCTAGAACTTGGGCCTATTTGGACTTGGATCTTATTTTATCTTTTAACTCAAATATTTATTTTCAAGCCCAATATTAATTGGACCAAAATCAAGTTTAAAATCCAACACAAATGCCTTAAAATAATGTCACTAATTGTGCCATATAAAATGAAATGAATTGAATCATGCTAAATGTCAAAACAATACAAGTCATACCTAAATAGCATGTAATTCATGAACTTTATTGGCCGAGTGAATTCTGGCCAAGTGAGTTCTGCAACTTGGATGTTACATTCTCCCCTTCTTTACGATGAGATCTTCATAGATCATGAGTTTGACGGCTAGTTAATCAGCCATCAAGAATTCTTCCTTGACTACGCAAATTAAATCATAAATACAAAACCTAAAAGTTGCCTAAATTGAAGTCTATTAAAATAAAATAAAATCATGTTATTTAATTTTCTTATCAATTTGGAATATGAAACACTTCGAATTAATATCAACCTTCCTGTGTGTACGTATTAAATTTTGTAGCTCTGAATAGATAATCTCTACTTAATTGGATGATTTGATTAGTTATGGGGAAACATGCATGCATTCCTACCAAACTAGAGTTTCATTGTTTGGTAATCATGAAAAGAACAAATGAAGATCAATAAATGTTGGAAAGTTCGCTACCGATTTTAATGGTAATACCTACCTACCAAACTAGCTAGAGTTTCATTGTTTGGTAATTACGAAAGGAACTAACTAATTAAGATCAATAAATATTTGGAACGTAATCCCTCCGTCCCAATTATATAGTCCAGTTTGACTTTTCACATGTATTAATAAAAGTATTAAAAATTACAAATATACAAAATACTTATTTGATCCGCCCTTATATAGTAGGGTAAATTATAAAATACATATTAAATATGGTTATAATAGTAAAAGAGTTGAAAAGTAGAATTAAATATAGAAAGTGAACTATATATTTGGGACATCCCAACGAGGAATAGTGGACTGTATATTTGGGACGGAGGGAGTATTCCATTTTTCCCCACCGACCAGGGCCGTGCGTAACAATTTTTTGGCCTGAGTCAAACTTTAGAATGTACCTTTTTTACAAATTTAAAGACAAACATAAAATAATATTAAAAAATAAACTTTGTATGATATACAATATAAGTTAACATAATATGACGATCATGTTCAAAATAATTATTTAAATACAAATCGCCTCACAATTTATTAAAAAATAATCTTTGTATGATATACAATATAAGTTAACATAATATGACGACCATGTTCAAAATAATTATTTAAATGGAACTCACCTCACAGTTTGGGCGACAAAATATTAATCAAGTATGTATAATCAAGTTACCCAATTATTCATTTCTCAATTGATAATATAACTAACTCATTCAATCTTTCTTGTTAGGTGGTTCATCTCAGAAAGTTTTAAGGGATAATTACAAAACTCCGCCTGCGGTTTGGCTAATTACAAAAACAAATATAGAGATTTTTGAAAATTGTAAATCGGGTTTCTATAGAATAAGGATCTCAAACAATTATAAAGAGAAATTAGTTAACCCTATAAAAATCATCTAAAATTTGAATATATATAGACACACACACACACACACACATAAAACTAGTGTTCTAAAAAGCGTTAGGCGCTAGTCAGGTGTCAGACTAGGGCCTAGCGCCTAGGCGTGGCCTAGGTGGGGCATAATCAAAAGAAAAAACCTAGGTGGAGAAGGGGAGTCTATCGCCTACGCGGGGACTAATCGGGGTTAGACGGAGATTTTTATATCAGTGCATAAAACAATAAAACTTTTGGTAAATTTTATTATTTTTTTGGGCCTAAGTACTTTCACTCAATGGTCTCAAAGAAGGCACGACCTGACACCGACCCCTCGAATCATCTATGTAGAGACAGGGTTCGTTAGGTTCTTTAAAGGAAAAAAATATTTTCATTACTAGGGCAATTGGTCTTCTCGGAAGAGATACATGCATGCAATGGCAAAACCAGGACACTCTAACGTGTGGATCGGATAGAAACCAAAAAAAACCATACAAATTAGCATTAAAAATATTTTCTCACTAGATTTTGTTCAAAAGAAAATAGGGGTGGGCCAGGGCCCAGGTTGGCCCACTCCCAGCTGGATCTGCTAGTGCATGCATGCGTATAAATAGAAAAAGCATATTTAACTAGCAAAATTATTTTTTTAGTCATATAAGTGGACTTATTCAGAAATTTGGCTCACTTATTTCAATTTTGAAAATTAGTCATTTAAATGGATTTTTTTGGTGTTTTGGTCCTATTACCTGCTACAATAGGTAAAAGTTACCTACTAGCTGACATGAAATTTATATAGAAAAATAAATTAATCTGGCAGTTGAAAATGATGGAGGAGAAAGAAGGAACAAGGATGAAGAAGGGATAAAATGAAAATATGGAAAAAGGGAAAAAAAGATAAAAATGAGTTGACCATTTTTCTTCCAAAGTCAATCTGCCACCTCAACACAAAAAATATTTTTTAAAAAAATTAAATTCCAAGTCATCCTAGCAGGTAATATTTACCTGCTATAGTAGGTAACAAGACCAAATCTCTGAAAAAAATATCTTTAAATGACTTATTTTTAAAATTGGCAAAAGTGAAAACAAAATCTTCGAATAGATTCACTTAGAGGACTAAAAAATATTTTTTCCCATATTTAACATTTATTCAATTTATTTTATATATAATAGAGTAATTAAATATTGTGTGCATCATCTCGCTACAAGAAAATTTGAGTTCAATGAATATATCTTGACAAAAATAATTTTATCGCTAAATATTTATAATTATCTACATAATAAATTTAAAATATTGTATAATACATGCCTTTTTAGTTGGGTTGTACAAGATATGCCTTTTTAGTTGGGAAATAACTATAAGGAACAAGACTTGAACCATATCACATGGTCATTACTTCTGAGAATGTTAAGAGTTAGAGTTTGATCCATGTGATATGGTTCAAGAGTCTTCTTTATAGTTATTTGTCAATTCAAAAGGCGTGTTAGAAGATAATTATGTGTATGATCTAATAATGATTAATAGTATTAGATGATTAATTAAGTAATTTTAAAATTAAATAATGTGTAAAATAATTAATATAAAAAATATTGGTAAAAAACAATTTTGTCTCAAACAATACATATTATCGTAAAATTCCCAACGACGTCCGTCCAAAGGATATTGTCCGTTTAAGATAAAGATGGGGAAAATTGCAATTTTGGTCCCATAACTTTGGGGGGTGTCAAAATTAGTCCCACTCGATTTTATTTTTTCAAAAACACCCTGTAATTTACAAATTGTATCAAAACTAGTCTCACTCGATTTTAGTTTTTCAAAAACACCCTGTAATTTACAAATTGTATCAATTTGAGGACAAATCCCGCCGCCGATTGAAATTTTCGCCGGAATTCATCACATGATAAGCATGTGACCTGAAATTTTGGGGATTTCTCACCCTCTTTGACACGGTGGAAATAAAATGTCAGCATTGAAAAAGATTTGGAGGGGAAAAAACTCATCACCGAAATTTGGAGGGAAAAAAAAACTCGTCAACACCCTGTAATTGGACATGTTTTTTGGGGGAAAATGGTGGTGACGAGTTTTTTTTTACCTCCAAGTCTCTTTCCATGCTAGCATTTTATTTCCACCGTGTCAAAGAGGGTGAGAAATCCCCAAAATTTCAGGTCACG
The DNA here is from genome assembly GCA_016081115.2 of Rehmannia glutinosa. NCBI lineage: Eukaryota > Viridiplantae > Streptophyta > Magnoliopsida > Lamiales > Orobanchaceae > Rehmannia > Rehmannia glutinosa. The sequence continues at coordinate 674,181 of JABTTQ020003482.1, forward strand.
TGCTTATCATGTGACAAATTCCAGCGAAAATTCCAATCAGCGGTGGGATTTGTCCTCAAGTTGATACAATTTGTAAATTATAGGGTGTTTTTGAAAAACTAAAATCGAGTGAGACTAGTTTTGATACAATTTGTAAATTACAGGGTGTTTTTGAAAAAATAAAATCGAGTGGGACTAATTTTGACACCCCCCAAAGTTATGGGACCAAAATTGCAATTTTCCCATAAAGATGCATGGGTCGATTATGATATTTGGTACAACAGATTCGTAGTCGTCACAAGGCCGTCCATAATTGTTTATATGAGATCTTCATATTTGCCTAAGTTGAAGTCTATTAAAATCAAATCAAATCAAATCAAGTCAAATTACAAAATTAAGGCGTATTAATTAATTTTGTTACCTATAAATAGATCATCTCTACTTTAATTATATTTATACAAGCTAGTTAACTAATTAAAAAACAATGTTGCTCAGTACTCAAAGTTCATTTTGCACACCTTCATCAATAAACTTCTCTTTTGGAAAACATTCCCACAAAACTAAACTTCCATTTTCTGTTAATAATTATGAAAAGAACAAATTAAGATCGACAAGTATTGGGAATTTGGCTGGCGATTTTAACAATGTTGATACTTTTTTAGCTTCTAATTCCCACCACCCTCTCGAAATAAAACTGCCGTCGTTAGAGGCGGAGTGTGGTGGGGATGACGGTGGGATAGGGATCGTTAAGTTCTTTAAAGGGAAGAACATTTTCATTACTGGTGGAACTGGTCTTCTTGGAAAAGGTACGTAATCGTATAGGAAAATAGTAATTTAGTTTTTTATTATTATAGCCAGGGACGGACCGAGAGGGACCCCTCTCAATTTTTCATGTTATGTAGTATATATATATAATAATATATCTATATATTATATATTTATATATAAAAGTTATTTGTCTCCTTAAATATTTTCAATCTCGCCCCCCATGCTACAATTTCTGCGTTCGTCCCTGATTATTTATAGCCGATATAATTTAAAGTTGAAGTGATATCTTCATGTTCATTTATTTTAAATGATATTTAATTTGTTGATTTCCTTAAAAGAGCCATGATTCGATTTGCAGCCTTGGTGGAAAAGATACTAAGATCAACATCGGTGGGTAAAATCTATTTGTTAGTGAAGGAAAATGACAAAGAGACTGCACTTGATAGATTGTCAAAAGAAGTACGTTGCACAGTGTCAAGTTGTTTCTTTAAGAGAAAATAATTTTTTCAACATGAACTTTGACCAATTTTACACTTTGCAACCTAAATTATATGTTTTTGAAACTAACAACCTAAAATTTGCGAGTTTCTCATTTTACAACATCTGACCAACTAGAATTAAAATATTCCATGAATATTCTCTCATGTGACTTGGAATATTCAGGTATATTCCAACTCCAGTTAGCTAGAGGTTGCAAAGTGAATAATCCGCAAAGTTTAAGTTGATTGTTGAAAAACAATAATTTAGGTTGCAAAGATTAAAAATGGCCAAAGTTTAGGTTGCAAAAGATTATTTTCTCTTTCTTTTTATGGGAAAACAAATTCTTTTGTCTAGTAATTTGGATTATTCTAAGATTAAGTCTTCTAAATAGTATTCATCGTACAATTTTTTAAAATTTCGAATATTTTAGTCCGATTTAATCTGAAATTGTTTAATTTTAAAATCACAGACTATAATTGATCTGGTGTAAACATTTAAAAAAAATTGTGATTTCGGTCATAGGTAGCAAATTACGGTGTAACTAAACAATTTCGATAAAAATCAGACTAAATATCCAAAATTTTATTAGATATTGGACCAAAATTTAAATATAACTACTTAGAGAATTAAATTTTCAAGTAGTCCAAGTTACATGATTGAAAATACCATTTTCCCTTGTTTTATCTCTATTAAGTTACTGATATTAATATGTCACTATGATCATTCCTTTACTTGGTTCTCTTAGATAATACAATCAGAGTTGTTCGAATGTATACGAGAAAAACATGGGAGCTCATATAAAGAATTTGTACGAGAGAAGTTGATACCAATTGTTGGGAATATTTGTGAACCAAATCTGGGAATGGATCCATATTCTACACATACAATTATGGATGAAGTAGATATCATAATACAATCTGCCGCTAACACAAACTTCAATGACAGGTTACTTATTTAAATTCCTCTTTTTTTTTTTTTAACTATAATAATATCCGATAAAAAAATAGTCTCCTTATGTTTATATTATATATATATATATATCAATTTTTTTCAGGTACAACTTATTTCTTGATGCAAACGTAAATGCCCCTCAACGGCTGATGAGGTTTGCTAAAAGATGCAAGAACCTCAAGCTTTTTGTCCATATTTCAACTGGTATGGAGAAAAATTTTGTGCATATTCATCCGAGTAGTCACCCTTAAACCTTGGTTCAGTATCTTTGAAAAATTTGGATGTTTTGTCCGATTTTGTCCGAAATTGTATAATTTTACCGTAATTGCTAACTAGGACGGATTGGTGCTTTGCATGGTTCAATACCTTTGAAAAATTTGGATTTTCTCCGATTTTCCAAATTTGTATAATTTTACCGCAATTGCTAACTAGGACCGATGGGTGATAATGTGTCTTAAAACAATTAGGGATTTTGATGATTTTGCTCACAATTTGACAAGTCAAATCACTGTTTTAAATACCGGACCGTACCGGCCGGTTCAACCGGTTATACCGGATACCGGTGGTTGGTCCGGTATAATAAGGCCCTAAAAACCGTTTTTGCGGTTAAACCGGTCAATACCGGTCAAATCGAAACATACCGGCCAAAAACCGGTTAAATACCGGTTCAACCGGTTTTTGCAATTTTTTTTATTTTTTGTGTTTTATACTTTTTTTATAAAAATAAAATTTATAAACTTAATATTTAATATATTTATGTCATTATTTGAAATTTGAGCTAAATATATAGATATTTTCCTTTTAACTATACATATATACAACTTTTCCTTTTATATTTATGAATTACATCCATATTTTATATAATATAATACCAAATATAATTATTTTTTTATTAAAACAGTAAAACCGGTAAAATTGACGGTTGAACCGCTTACCGGTGGCTTGACCGGTTTAATCACCGGTACGGTATTTAAAACACTGAGTCAAATAACCAAAAAATTGACATACAAAATTTGGGATTTAAATATTTTGGTGGAACTTTTTGTGTTAAATCACCAAAAATCCCCAACTATTTTGATATGTTTGCACCTAACTGGTAATAGTCAGCAATTTCCGAAAAAATTACATAATTTTTGTCTAAATAAGACTAATTGTCCAAATTTTTAAAGATTTGGTCTAAAATTTAAAGGTGCTAGATCTAAATCTCAAAACAGTCCAATTTATATATATCATCAAATGAAATATCCCCCCGCCCCAATTAGGACTATTAATGAAGTAAAATTAACTATGTACTATTTATGTAGCATATGTCAATGGAAAAAGAGAAGGGGTAATCTACGAAAAGCCATTAGTTATGGGAGGAAATTGGAGAAATGAGGATGATGAGATATCTTCATGTTCATTTCCTGAGATAGACGTAATTGATGAGATAAAGTTGGCTATGAAATCGTGCATAACATCTACAAACTATGATGAAACGAAAATTTTGAAAAAGCTTGGCCAAGAGAGGTTATATTTTTCTCTTCATCCTTTTCTTCTTTATATAAAGGCTTAATTGCAATTTTGGTAATGTAGGTATAAGGGAGTGGCATATTTGGTTCTTTAAGTATCTTATGTAGCAATTTAGGTCCCGTAAATATTTATTTTTATGCAATTTGGGTCCCATAAGTTTTATTTTTGTGCAATTTTGGTCACAAATTGGTAAGTCATATTTCATCATTTGAATACCAAAATTGCACAAACTTAGAACTTTTTTATTTTTGATAAGACAAAATTTATTAATTAATAATGAGCACAAAGGGTGCTCTCCCAAAAATCAAAGTCTGATGAACAAATCCCTCACACAGTCCAAATGCATTTGTCCATATTACATTTATTTCCTTCTATTCCTTCCCTTCTACTCATCACATTTAAAATTACAAATATATTTTGGTCTTGTATTCCATGTCTGTATCATATCCTCGTGGATGTCTGGTAGTTTTGCACAACTTATGGGATCAAAATTACAAAAAAAAAAAATCAAAATTTGCAGGACCAAAATTGCTACATAACATATTTAGTGGATCAAATATGCCAATTTTTAATACATACGGGACCAAAGTTACTATACACAATAATTACAGAACTAAATATGCCACCTCCTTATATTTATAGGACCAAAACTGCAATTAAGCCTTATATAAAAATTATATAGAGTTTTTAACATTATATAAAAATTATAACAGGGCTGCATTCTATGGATATTATAATGGGTATCAATTAACCAAGGCTATGGGTGAAATGGTCCTCAATGAAATAAGAGGAGATATACCATTGCTTATCATTAGGCCATCTATTATTGAGAGTAGTTATAAAGAGCCAGTCCCTGGATGGATACAAGGATATAGGTCTTTTTATACTTACTCCAATCTTATTTAATTTCTCCTAATTATGCATCTATTACAACCTATATATATATATATATATATATATATATATATATATTCTAACTTATGTGCTTTTTATTTATTTATGGAGATTAGGATGTTCGATCCAGTGATTATTTCTTATGGAAAAGGACAGTTGCCAGCTTATTTGGCTAATCCAAATGTGCTTATTGATATTGTAAGTATATAATTTTTTTCCTTTGATATTGTAAGTATATAAATTTTTTCCTTTGATATTGTTCGCGAGCACTCTGCACCCACAACTTGTCATACCTTCTTCTTTTTAAGTTAATTATTACTTAATATTTATATTTATAATCTGATATTTTATCAATGCTCAATTTTTACAGCATATTGATGATTAATTAATTGAATGATATAATTAAAGGTTAGCGTATATTACAAAACATATTTTGTATTTAAATTATTGTTAAAATAATTAATGTTGAATACACTCTGTAATTAATTATTTTCTAAATTAGTTAATGTGAAGTTATAGTACTCTCTAATTGAAGATTAGCTAGTTTATTAGTTACATTATTAATTTGTAACTTAAATATTATTTTAATAATTTATTAAATTAGAAAGTAATATATGAATAAAAAATAAATTTCTTTAATATTAATATTGATTAGTGAAACTATATATATATTTTTATTTTTATAATAATTAATGTGGCATTATTAAACTTATTAATGATTAAATCAGTTCATTAATTAAATTATATTAACTAAAATTATCCGTAAGAATAAAAAGTTATCTTGTATTATTTATTATTTAGAGAAAATAATTATTTGCAACTGAACTTTGGCCATTTTTACACTTTGAATAATTATTTATTATAGCAAAACATGGAACTATAAACGCACCACAATTACATGTCTACCATGTGGCAACTGGCTCTGTGAATCCTTTGCGAGTTTCTGACTCATTTGAATACATGTTTGAACACTTTAGTGTGAACCCTTTAAATGGCATACAAATTCTCACAAAAATGAAGTTTTTCGATGAATTTAGTGATGTCACTAAGTACCTAAGTGAGAAAATATCTGAGCATATTGGGAAGAGTAGTGCAGTTTGCACAAATCCAAAAGCGCTTCAAAAACAACTTAAAGCAAATGTTGCTTATGCTGGGAAACTTATCAAGACGTACGAGTATATGGGATTCTTTAAAGCAAGGTATGAACAAGTTGCTTATTATAATCTTCGTATAATTTCATATATAGAAAAAAATTACGTTTGGACTTTAGAATTTAATTAGTGAGAAAAACATGTTTTTCTTAGTATATTTCCTTATTACAATCTGAGAACCAAACATAGTGGAAAATTACAATATTTATTTATTCATGTAACTAAATTTAAACGTTGTGTTAGGTTCCACACTGGCAATACTGAGAAGTTATTAGAAGAAATGTCTGAGGAGGAGCAAGTTAGTTTCAACATTGATGCGACCAAAATCGACTGGCGAAAGTATTTTGTTGAAATTCACATCCCGGGTTTAAGAAAATATCTGCTTTAATGCAAGAGTGACTATGTAAGATTATGTCATTTTCAGGAAGAAAAAAAAAAGGGAAAGCAAAGAAGGATGAAAATTAAATAAGAACATTACTTGGATATATAGTTTGTTAAAAAGTCCTTATTCCATTATGTATGTAGAAACTATTTCATTGACCTATTGTTGTCCTAATTCAAAGAATTTGGTGGTATAACCACTTTGGTGTTTTCAACCATGTAACATGTTGTTGCTATTATATTAGAAAAAGAAATACGAAAAAAATAGTGACAAAATTTTTTCATTTAGCGACGAAAATCAGGTTATTAACTATATTACGATAATATATCACTATTTTATTGTGAACATGACATATTAACAACAAAATCTAACTCTTGTAAATATGAACATTATTTCAAAGCCATTTTTTCTCCGAAGGAAAGGATATAACATATGAGCAAAACATTGCGACATGCAATTAAGTTGTCTTTCCTCTTATTGTAAAACCCACACATGATAAACCTGGAATTAATTTTGAGGTAATTATTGTATTACGTTGTAACACTTTTTGCCATTTAATTTAGTAGTATAATATTTATTGAATTAAGATAAAAAATAGTATATAATTTGTTTGACTTTAAGAATTACTATCACAACACGATTCATCTAATAATATTGGGAATAGGATTAGAAATTTATTATCCTATTATATAATTTGTTAAAATATATTTGTTAAATAAACTTGTACTTGTTAAGATTAGAATTTATTATTTAATTAATTATATAAATATAATTAAATTCATTTTTTAATTGGACTTTTAAAGTTAAATTGTAGTATAGTGTCTAGCTAGTATATTTAATATTAAAGCTCTAACAATTTTCAGTAACTTTAAAGATTAAACACAAACCCAAATCCTGTGCCATCCCATTACATGCGGGCCCTAACCCAAACCTAACCATAACTTAAAATTGCATAAGTCATTTACAGCATTGTGGTACATTGATGTCAATTCATCTGACTAAATTATTCTAAGTTACAGTCATGTAACAAGTTACATCGAAAGTCTATTCACCCTTGCTATAGGAAAAAAGGGAAAATAATATTTTGCAATCTGAAATTTGACTGTTTTTACACTTTGCAACCTAAACTATTTATTTTTATAATTAACAACTTAAACTTTGGGTGGTTTTCACTTTGCAACCTCCAACCAGCCGGAATTGGAATATACTAGGAATATTCGCCCATATGATCCGGATTATTCCAGAAATATTCTCGGAATATTCCAACTCCGACTGATCGGAGGTTGCAAAGTAAAAAACTTGCAAAGCTTAGGTTGCAAAGTAAAAGAATTTGAGTGGTTTTTCTTTAAATTCTTTATTCGGTCTACCCCAATTTCATATATCGGTCCACTCCCGTTTTTTCCTCGCTACGCCAGTGATTAATCCATCTCTCATCTCGAAAAGCCCTCGGCTCATAACATTTTCAAAACCAAATCTATAAAGATATTTTCCATGATCGTCATTGAATATGCAACTATGCCACTTATCTATAGTCTAGGGATTCTATCTAAATTGTCAACAAGCAATAAAGATAAAGAATTTCAAATATTTTTATATTCCAGATGCGATTATCTATAAATTAGAGTTTATATATAGAATGGGTCGTAAATTGGCACTGGCACGGCGGGCAATATTCTGACAGATAATTGATTTATAATTATGAATTCTACTTAGTCACAGTCGTGCAAAGAAGTAATTTAATGAATTAATAAAAAAACTAATAAATTGAATAATTCTTAACGAAGTATAATAATTAAATAAGCACAAAATCTTTTGAATCTTAGAACATCTTTGTTTAATCAATTCGTGTTCCCCATTTCACAAAGTAACGTCCTCCATAAAATAATTACACATCTTCTAATTTAATTAACTTTTATTTTCAATTAATTACAGAAAACTCAACGGAAAAGATATTAATTAAAATCACCGAAATGTATGAATCAAATCGATACTGCCGCCGGAAAATCTCATCCGCGGGTAATGAGATGTTACCCAAATGGGTCCAACCCAATTCCCTTGTCATTTTGCCAAATGTCTCATTATGACATATGAATGTGATTTTTTTTTAATTAAAGAAAATCAAAATCCTCATCCACATGAGAGACGCGGACCCTGATCCAACCCGATGTTCAGGTTGGGCACGACCCATCTGCATACTCATCGATTTAACTGTCAGATAATACATTGGAGGCTCTGGATGCTGACACTTGGTGTCATTCAAATGCTCACATGTGCCAGGATTATTTATAAATTCGTTACTACACTAATCAAGTGGGAACTTTCATTTTTTTTTTATTACTTTTCACCTCGTACATTTACTAGCTCTCATGATTTTAGACCTCAAGATCTCCATCTGACTTAAGCATCGAAAAGTCTTAATTGGGAGTCTCCCTGACTAGTTTGACTTGTCTTATCTTGTAGGATATTGATCTGACCCGGACAATCTATTTAATCCGATCACATTCCAGGTCCAAAGGTAAAACGACCCAAATTAATATATGTGTGCGCGTTGGGGAGGGGGGAAGTGGTGGAGGTATAATGGATCAATATAATTAGAGGTGTCAAAATGGACCCGACCTTATGAAAGGCAAACCGAGCTCCAATTTTGGAGGTCAGGACATCCCGGTCATCCCGTGTGCATTTTCATGGGCTGAGTCGGCCCTGACCACAAAAATAGTGGTCCGATGGAGTTTCGGCTCAACCCGACTCATTAGATAGCTCTAACTACAACTATGAGTCACGTTTTGTTTTTATATTATTTGCTAAAAGCCCTTTAATTAATCTCTAATGCTGAACACGATCATGTAGCGTAGCGGTGGTATCCATATTCCATGGTTTTTAATTTTACAATTTTATATGACCCCATGTTATACATTTGCATAATAATTTAACTGAAAACCCATGTTATCCACATCTAGTTAAACGATTATTAATTGAATAACTTCAAATATCTAGTGGAAAGCTACATTACTTGATTTGTTCTTTTTTTTTTTCAACTAAAAATTGATAATTAATCACTTTTTTTTTTATGATTGCAAACATATATATACTCTTAACCTTCGTGCAGACCTTAATTAGATTCTTAAGTCCTAATTAAATAGAATATTTGCTCATTTTGTTCCCTGTTATAAATGGACCATATCTATTGACATGATTTGAATAGTTGTAAGTTAGATCAAAAAAAAAATGTTGCTCACTCAAAGTTCATTTTGCAGCCCTCCATTAATGAAGTTTTCTTATGGAAAATTTTCCCACAAAACTAAACTTCCATTTTATGGTAATTATGAAAAGAACAAATTAAGATCGATTGGGAAGTTGGCTGGCGATTTTGATAGTAGTGATACCTTTTTAACTTCTTCCCAAAACCCTCTTGAATCAAAATTGTCGTTAGGGGTGGAGTCTGGTGGGGATGACGGTGGGATAGGGATCGTTAAGTTCTTTAAAGGAAAGAACATTTTTATTACTGGTGCAACTGGTCTTCTTGGAAAAGGTACTCGTATATACATAGGATAAAGTAGTGTATTTAATTTTTTATTATAATTGCCGATATCATTTAAAGTTTAAACTAATTCTACTATCTTTATTATTATTTTATTTTATTTTTGCAATCCACAACAAAAATACTTTGAGTTTACTGACATAATTTATCGACGAAGAAACACCATATCCCAGTGCTTTATTTGGAGAATGCTTTATTTTATTTATAAAAAAAAGTTATTCAATTTGGGTTTGGAAAATTTTGCTTTAAGAAAATTTTGTTAAATTCAAATCTAAAACAATGTTTAGGGTATAGAGAATTTTGTTTAGATTTTCTTCCCAACATGGCCGACATGGCAATCCCCAAATGGACATTCATACACTTCACCGGTACTAACTAGGGATGAAATTAATTGGGCGGTCAAAACCCGATCCCGCATCAAGCCCGCTCTGTCGGGGCGGGTCTAGACCCGGTGAAACACGTTTCGAGGCAGGTCCCGACATGGATTTTAAAACCCATCCGGGTCCGGGCGGGTCCCTGGTTTAGCCAAACCCGCCCCATTGTCATCCCTAGTACTAACTACTAGTCTAATGATTTTAGGAGAGAGATTTATTTCACATATTTCAATTAGAGTATGAGAGGTTTATAAACTTCATATAAATAAGATCTTTTAAATATGGATGCACTTTATTTCACCAATAATTATTAGGATTATGCCATTTGTTGATTTAGTGATCAAAAGAACCATGATTCAATTTGCAGCCTTGGTCGAAAAGATATTGCGATCGACATCGGTGGGTAAAATCTACTTATTAGTGAAGGCAAATGATACGAAGACTGCACTTGATAGATTGTCAAAAGAAGTATGTTTCTTATACCTTCGCACTTAATTTAATGATATATTAATGTGTCAAAAGTATCATTTTTTTTCTTGGTTGTCTTAGATAATACAATCAGAGTTGTTCGAATGTATACGAGAAGAACATGGGAGCTCATATGAAGAATTTGTACGAGAGAAGTTGATAGCAGTTGCTGGGAATATTTGTGAACCGAACCTAGGAATGGATGCCAATTATGCACATGCAATTATGGATGAAGTTGATGTCATAATACAATCTGCAGCTAACACAACCTTGAATGACAGGTTACTTATTTAAATTCCTCTTTTTTTCAACTATAATATCCGATAAAAAAATAGTCTCCTTATGTGTGTGTGTGTGTTTATATTTTATTTTTCCAGGTACGACTTATTTCTTGATGCAAACGTAAATGCCCCTCAACGGCTGATGAGGTTTGCTAAAAGATGCAAGAACCTCAAGCTTTTTGTTCATATTTCAACTGGTATGCGGAAAAATTGTACACATTGTCCCTTTTAATTATGAATATTAATTGTTGACGTGCGTTTTGGTCAACAAGTAGAAATACGTAAAAGGTTTAACACGTGGAAATGAAAACGTGCGTAACGTCTCTTTATTTCTGGCTAATTATGCCTTTCTTTGTATTTTGCCGAGCCGGAATATTGGGGTCGGTCTTTTTTACTATTTGTCTTTTCCTCTCTCCTTTTCTTTGTCCCTTTTCAGACTTTTTATACCCCTTTTGAGTAAGTGGGTTTACAATAGTCATCTTTGCACTAACTATTCATTAATTAATAAAATAACAAAAAGGGCGACACATGTCCCTCTATAGTTGTGCATGTCAGTCAAATTTGCCACTTGTCGACTTCTCTTCATAATTCTCTGACATGTGGCAGTTTCTGATACCGATAAAGTACTTAAGCATGGGCGTGTGATTATTTTTACGAGGTTGTCGCACGTGTGCTTCATATTGAAATCTGGGCTCGGGGCTCGGGGCTCGGCGGTCGTGTTGTGGTTGGGCTCGGTAGCCGGCGAGCCTAATTCGTGACGTGTCGTCGTACGTTTTTGTTGACGTCACTCGCAGGTCGCCTACTCGGAAATGTGTTATACTGATGACATGGATTAATTTCTTCCGACTCGGCTCGGGTGTCATCAAAGGCCCCCAAGTTTGACTTCGAGAGAAAATTCTTTGACGTCGGAGTTAAACTTTAATGCTAATGATGAACAATTAATGGGAAAACGGATTTTTTAAAGGTTTTGTTCTTTCCTGGTACCTGTCGCGTAGCAATTAATGCTTGAAACGGCGCATTAATTGGGTTGCCATAATGACAGACACGTGGCATCTCGTGGTTGGACCAATCTTGCGCAGGAACCAAAAAATTACGTCAGTTCTGTCAGCGGGCGTGGGGACACGACGTTTTCTGTCATGTTTGGCGGCTTTTGAGCTTTTAAAAGGAGCGTCCTTTCGAATAAACGTCCCGTTTATCGAGGAAGCTTATCTATAAATACCTTTGTCTTCCTTCATTATTCACTTTCGCATCCTTTAACCCTTGAGCTAAAGTAATTAAACCGAGCAGAAATTTCGGGTCGGCTTCCCAAGTTCGAGACTTGAACTTAGGTATTTTTTCGAAATACTCTTCCTTTACCTATAAATGTCTTCTTTTGAAGATAGTAGAGTCGTAGCTATAGTGTAGAAGTTGAAATTGAAGATTCTCCATCCGAACCCTCTGTTTATTTTTCACCAAAGACGGCGATCTCCGTCCCACGGTCCGAGTATTATCCGGATATCTTCTCCAGATTCTTCAAGAGGTGGAACGTCCTTGGAGCGACGCACACTATCTTTGACGACGCTTGATGACCGTTTATAGAGAAGGAACGTGTATCAACCCGGACTGGTACAAGAGAATTCCGGTGAAGAATCGCCAAGTGTTGATTCTAAACTGTGCCAGCCAGAAGAAGAAGATATGGATCCATCTGAGCCGGAGCGTGACAACGTAGAGCGAGTAGATGAGCTGTCCGGGGATTCGAGGCCGGAAAGGCCACTAGGGCCCATAGGCCACCGTAATAGCGACGGTCGACAAGGAGGAGGACCTCGTCTTCGTGTCGAGCCTCGTTGGACGCCGAGTGACATAAACGATATCCCGAGCATGTTGATGATTCGGGAGGTGGATGAGCTCCGGCGGATGTACCGTATTCCGAGCGGTATCTACTTTTGGGTACCGGACGGCACGGAAGTTCCCCAGTACCCACCAGAGGGTTGCACGGCCGTATTTGCTCCCAGCCTTTTATACGGTTTAAGATTTCCACTGCCGGCCTTCCTCACGCGGTGGTTTTGCAAGTGGGGTATGCATCCGACCCAGGTGCACCCTATTTCTTGGGGAAGGATCATCGGTCTCCTGGTGATGTTTCACCTGGAAAAATATCCTCGCCCCAAATTTAAGGAGATGAACGAGCTCTTTGTATGGCGAGCGACTCCATCGTCTCGGGGTCAGCCATCCGGATGGTATTACGTACAGACCCGACTGGGGTATCCGGACGGTTTGGTGGAGGGTCTACCTTCTTCTCTGAAGGAGTGGAAGGATAAATGGTTCTGGGTGAGCGGCGAGTGGCAAGCTCGTGTGGGGGAAGGAGAAAATGAGACCGTTCTTCATCCCCCATCAAATTTTGTTTTTGGTTCTGACAGTAAGTCTTATCTTTTCCCTTTCCTCGTTTTTTTTGCTTTTTTTTCTTGTTTTCTTTTCATAATTGTCCTTTCTTTCCACCTTTACAGAGAACTTAGGGCATCAAAGGGGCCTCTGTCGCCCGCTTTTATTCGGAAGGTGGAGAACATCCGGCCCGGGAATCATGGACAAAGCGGATTGAGAGGTTGGCCACTGAGGCCAACTTGGCCGCAGCTGGTTTGAGGCCTGCTCTGCCCGCCGACCCCGAAGCCGAGGGGGCGGCTCGGGATGAGGTGGCCGAGCGGGAGGTGGAGGTCGAGAGAGTGCCTCAACAGAATCCTCTCGTTAATGAAGAAATACGGCCCCATTCTCCAGGGGATCAGCCGGCGAGAACTGAGCAAGCTGCGCCGCCTCCTGCGACAACTAGTCCTGTGGGCAGAGCATCTGCGCCCGTAGGGCAGACACAGACCCCGGAGCCGGCAAGTGCGGCTGCCGTTCGAGGTAAGACACTGTATTTCTTCCATTTCCTTTTGAGTTGTCTTTTTGTTTTCTTTTGATCTTTCTTCTAATTGATGGTTGCTTTATGCAGGGCGTGGCCTGGATTTGCGTGCACGCCTTCGCAGTGTGAGGAATACAGCACGGCGAACTCGGGCGGCTGTCAATCAACCTGCGGATGTGGAGGCAGCTCGGAGAGAAGATATCCGGGCCGGTAAACGTCCGGCTGATGGAGTGTCGGAAGCAGTGCAGCCGCCTCCTCAAAGGAGAAGAGGGGGAATTGTGATGGAGGAGCCTGATCAGACCGAAAGGGTTGGTCGAGCGGCGCCCGAACATCTGAACATCCCCGAAGGAAAATGAAGGTCCGCGAACTTTCTCGGATGACCTCGGCAGGGAAGGTCATTTCATTCCTCCAAACCAAGCAAGAGATGAATATTGCGAGGGAATGGTTGGACTACGCCCTCGGTGGTTTGTGGAATTCGTTCGATGTGCCACGCCGACAGAGGAGCAATCAAGGGTCTTACCGGAGGCAGGTCGGGCCGCAATGACTGTCCCAGCCCGTGCCTGGACAAAAGGCATCGAGCAATTCTGCTCAGAGACTGGCTTCGAAGAACAAATTCAATATGCTATGGCCATGTCTGGGCGTATGATTGGGCTCTTATGGCATGCGGTTGGGGGAACCCGCGAGTTGGAGAAAAAATATGCCGACCTGGAAAGGCGGCACGGGGATCTGCAGGAGGCCTATGCTACCCTCCAAGGGGTGCAAGAATCTTTTAAGACTCAAGCGGATGAGGCTATAGCTCGGGCCAACTCCGAGAGAGAGAGTGCTGCGAGGGCTGAGGCAGAGCGAGATCGGGCCCGCAAGGCTGAAGAAGAGCTCAGGATTAAGGTCGCCGAGCCGAACGTGCCGTCTTTGCCGCCTGGCCGAGGAAATGGAGAGGCGCTATCCGACGACGCAGGAGGAGGTGGAGAAGAAGCCGCCCGCCGACAAACCGAGGAAGTTCGTAGAGAGGCCATTAAAGCTTACAAAGACTCAGGAGTATGCATTCATGTTGACTGTGGCCATGCGACGATCTCCAAGAAATTCTCGGATTTACTTAGGGCGGCGGGCGATTGTTGCTCGGCCTTGAGGAAGATTTGGCCCTTTTGGAGGCTGATCTCAATACCCTTCGGCCGAACTTTGCGGAGGCTTCTAATGCGCAGGGCTCTCCTCCTCCGGATGTGGAAGAAGTCGCCTCTAGTGGTGCCGTCGATATTCCGCCCCCTGCTCAGTCTTGATACTTTTATATGTAGCCTTAGGTAGGTAATTTGGCTTCGTGCCTCGAGATGTAACGGGCTCTGGCCTCCCCTATGTAATTATTTTTGAAGTAAAAATGAATTGTTATTTTCCTTTCCCTGTGTATGTATTTCAAGCTTTTGTGGATGCTCGGCTCTTTCCTTTTGTAAGATTGTTGCTGTCTTCTTTTTTCCTCTTATTTTCTCAAGTCACGGGCTCGATTTTTGGTGCGGCCCGAGTGAGGGGGTCCGCTCGCCTTTAATCGATTCTTGCACTCAGGGATATAAACCTGTCCATTTTGTATTTGAAATTTCGTGTATAAATTGAGTCTCTGATTTGCGCTTGGTGCGTAACCAAGTCTTGGTATTGTGCTCGGTGCGTAGCCGAGTCTTGGTATCGTGCTCGGTGCGTAGCCGAGTCTTGGTATTGGTGCTCGGTGCGTAACCAAGTCTTTATCTTATGCTCGGTGCGTAACCAAGTCTTTATTGTGCTCGGTGCGTAACCAAGTCTTTATTGTGCTCGGTGCGTAGCCGAGTCTTTATCTTGTGCTTGGTGCGTAACCAAGTCTTTATTGTGCTCGGTGCGTAGCCGAGTCTTTATCTTATGCTTGGTGCGTAACCAAGTCTTTATTGTGCTCGGTGCGTAGCCGAGTCTTTATCTTGTGCTTGGTGCGTAACCAAGTCTTTATTGTGCTCGGTGCGTAGCCGAGTCTTTATCTTGTGCTTGGTGCGTAACCAAGTCTTTATATTGTGCTCGGTGCGTAACCAAGTCTTTATTGTGCTCGGTGCGTAGCCGAGTCTTTATCTTGTGCTTGGTGCGTAACCAAGTCTTTATTGTGCTCTCGGCGTAGCCGAGTCTTTGTATTGTGCTCGGTGCGTAGCCGAGTCTTTATTGTGCTCGGTGCGTAGCCGAGTCTTTGTATTGTGCTCGGTGCGTAGCCGAGTCTTTATTTGTGGTGAGTAAAAACTTCGTTTTCCTTTAAAGAGCTCACGAAATACCAGATGAAGGGATAATTCTTCGGAATCCTATCTGGATCGTAGAATGAGATCTTTATTGATAATACCGCTTCAGGTATGCTACATTCCATGGATGCGTAAATTTTTCTCCACTCAAATATTCTAACGGTATGCCCCACCGGATAAGACGTGGGTGATCCGAAACGGGCCCTCCCAGGTTGGCTTCAATGGGCTCGGTTGAATGCCCGTTATCTTTTTCAATACAAGATCGCCGACCCGAAATCTTCTTTCTTTTACTTTCGAATTGTAGTACCTTTCGCTCCTTTGTTTATACACTGCATTTTTCATCTCAAGATCGCACCTTTTTTTCTTCGAGCAGTCTAGTTCGGCTCGAGCGCGGCCTCATTACGATCTTCTTCAAAATTTGCACTGAAGGTAGGGGCTCCAATCTCGACAGGAATCACCGCCTCGGCTCCATAAGCTAAAGAAAAAGGTGTTTCTCCGATGGTCATTCGATGTGTCGTTCTGTATGACCATAGTACGCTAGGTAGTTCCTCCGGCCAATTGCCTTTAGACTCCTCCAATCTCGCCTTCAGGGTATACTTGAGTATTTTATTAACGGCCTCAACTTGTCCGTTCGACTGGGGGTGGTATGGAGTTGAGAAATGGTTTTTTATGTGGAAACCTTCACGAAAATTTCGGAATCTTCGGTTGTCGAACTGTTTCCCATTGTCTGTAACAATCGAATGTGGTATCCCGAATCTACAGATGATAGATTTCCATACAAAGCTCACAACCTTTTCTTCATCTATTTTTGCCAAAGGCTCCGCCTCGGCCCATTTTGTGAAATAATCCACCGCCACAATGGCATACTTGACGCCCCCTTTGCCAATGGGTAATGGTCCGATGAGGTCCATTCCCCATTTGGCAAACGGCCATGGGCTAAATACGGAAGTAAGCTGTTCAGGATGATATCTGACCTGTGGTGCAAATCTCTGGCACCTCTCACATCTTTTGACGAGGTCGGTAGCATCCTTTTTCAGGGATGGCCAGTAGTACCCTTGCCGTATTAATTTATAGGCCAACGTTTGGCCCCCAGCGTGGTTGCCGCATATTCCCTCATGAACCTCTCGAAGTGCATAATCTGCATCTGTCTCAGAAAGGCAGCGTAGAAGTGGGATGGAGTACCCTCGTTTGTAGAGGATGCCGTCTACTAGTGTAAACCGGGCCGCTTGAGTTCGTAGTGTTCTGGCTTCAGCTTTGTTTTCAGGTTGAACTCCTTTCTCTAGATATTGGATGATTGGGGTCATCCAAGTCTGTTCGACGGTTTCGGTTGTATATATTTTCTTTGCACCAAGTGACGGGACAGACAATTGTGTGACAGTGACATCCGTGATGACATCTGTCCCTGGACTGGAGCCGAGCCGAGCTAAGGCATCTGCTTGCATGTTCTCGGCTCGGGGCACATGTAAGATTTTTGTATTAAAATGTGATAATCTTTTCTTGACCAAATCCAAATATTGTGCAATTTTTTGCTCTTTCGCTTCGTACTCGCCGTTGATTTGATGAACAACCAACTGAGAGTCACTGTGAACCAATAGTTGTTTTAGGCCCATAGAGGCTGCCATATCTAAACTGCTAGGAGCGCCTCATATTCGGCCGTTGTTGTTCGTCGCGGGAATCGAAATCGTGACGGCCGAGCAAAGAGCATTTTTCATTTGGATCGATTATCACGATTCCGCCCCCTGCTCGGCCTGCAGCGGAAGAGCCGTCGACAAATAATTTCCATTCTTGGTCTTCCTTGACCTCCAATTGTATGGAAGGCGTGAATTCGGCCACAAAATCGGCTAAAGCCTGTCCTTTTATTGCAGTACGTGGTTCGTATATAATGTCAAATTGGCTAAGTTCGACAGCCCACTTAATCATCCGACCAGAAGTATCAGGTCGGTGTAACACTTGCTTCAACGGATAGTTCGTCCATACTATAATCTTGTGTTCTAAGAAATATGGACGGAGTTTCCGTGCCGCGGTAATTAATGAATAAGCCAGCTTTTCCATTGGTGGGTACCGGAGCTCGGCATCATGTAACGCTTGGCTGGTGTAGTAGACTGGATGTTGAATAGAGCCATCTAGCCTGATTAACACCGAGCTGATGGCATATTCGGATACCGCCAAGTACAAATACAAGTCCTCCCCTTGGGCCGGTTTTTGTAATATAGGGATTGAAGATAGATGATGTTTGAGGGATTCAAAGGCAACTTTGTGCTTGTTCGGTCCACTCGAAATTTTTGCTTTTCTTTATAATTTCAAAGAAAGGTTTGCACTTGTCTCGTGGACCGAGAAATAAATCGGTTAAGGGCGGCCAATCGGCTGTTAGGCTTTGTACCTTTTTACGAGTTTGGGGATTCTAGGTCGGTGATGGCTTTTATTTTGTCCAGGTTAGCTTCGATTCCCTTTGGCTGACCATATACCCCAAAAATTTACCCGAGCCGACCCCAAATATGCATTTTTTCGGGTTTAACATCATCTTGTACTCTCTCAAAAAAAAGCAAACATTTTATTAAGATCGTTTAGATGATCGGACATGTACGATGATTTTACTAGCATGTCATCTACATAGACTTCCATAGTGTGACCTATCATTTTCTCAAACATCTTATTCACTAACCTTTGATAGGTCGCACCAAAGATTCTTCAATCCGAAAGGCATCATCTTGTAATGTAAATGAATCCCCAGAAGCGAGAGAGAAAAATGAGGTATTTTCTTCATCTTCCGGGTGCATCCGTATTTGGTTGTAACCCGAGTATGCATCCATGAAGCTCATCGCTCGTGTCTCCATTGTGGCATCTACCATGTAATCGATATTTGGCAATGGATAAGCGTCCTTAGGGCATGCTTTGTTGAGGTCGGTAAAATCCACGCATACAGGCGCCGCTGGCGGTGCTTTTCTTTACCAAAACAGATTGGCAACCCATCGAGGATAGAGGGCTTCCGGATGAACTGATTGTCTAGTAGTTTGTTAACCTCGATTTCGAGCGCTGCCTGCCTATCCGGGCCGAGTTTGCGCCTTTTCTGGATGACTGGGCGGAACGTTAGATCAATGTTAAGGCGGTGGCACGCATACTTGGGATCAATTCCGGGCATGTCTGCATGAGTCCATGCGAAGACGTCAAGATTATTTCCCAAAAACTCGACCAACTCGCTTCGATATGGTTCTGGAAGATCATGACCAATACGTAGTTGGCGCCCCTCGCTTGGCTTACCGACATTGATCGTATCAACTTGTTCACGGTTCCGCTCGTTTTTTTTGCTTTGCCCCTCCTTGATTTGCGGGGGCAATTCGCCTTTCGCGGTCGGCGGTTTTTCGATTGCCGGCTCGCCTTCTTCCATCATCGCTCCTTCCCAGGCCGACGACTTGGATTATCCTCCGAACGATCACCCCTTTCTCGCCGGATTCCTCTTCGGACAAGGGATTATCTCGTGTGATTCCTTTGGTTTGCCCTTGTTTGCCCGCCACGTTAATCTCCACCGGTCGGAGTTTAAGAGAGCACTCTCGTGACTCCTTTGATTCCCTTTATGTATAGCTTCGCCATCGACGTTGGAAATTTTATACAAAAATGATATATTGAAACGGCCGCTTTTATATGATAAAGCAATGGCCTTCCAATGATAGCATTGTACTCCGAATCGGCATTGATTATTTTGAATGTTGTCATGACAAATCCGTTTATGCAAACCTTGTCCCATTTGGATGGGCAAATCAACTTCTCCTAGTGGGACTATCCTTCCTCCTCCAAACCCCAAAATGCTATCGTTACATGGACGGATATAACTATCATCCACGTTTAATCTTGAAATGCTCGGACATAAATTCATCGATGAATAGCTTCCGAGTCAATTAAAATTACGTGAACCGGAATACCCGAGATCGGTGCCGTGATGACCAGAGGGTCGAATGAGGATGGACCACCTGGTCGGCATCCGCATCCGAGAACACAAAGTGGTAGGTGGGTTGGCCTTCCTTGATTTCGCCACTCGAACTTGTCTTTCGGCATTGGTTGCTGCCTAACATCGCCTTTTCTTTTCTGTTGGAGCGTCTATCCTCCATTGTGTTGGTATTGATCCGACTAACACTTGACATCATGAGGATTTCTCTCCCTGGTTTTCGGTGGGGGCGAGAGAGAGAGGTTGATTACGCGCCGGGTTGACGCCTTGAGCGAGTCTTGGGGTGGGGGTGGTAGCTCATGAACGTATCTTTTAAGGCCGACTGCCGAACAACCCGCATAATTTCCCTAATTAGATCTCGGCACTCGTCAAGATCGTGACCTATCGATTTGTGATAGGCGCAGAATCGACGCGAATCTAATTTTGATGGCTCAATTTTCGCAGAGGCCGAGCGGAGGCAACAAATTCAGACCCTGTACTTCACTCCATATGGCCGACGGAGTGTGGGTCAAAATACTCCTTAGCGCGGCGACTTCGGCTCTCGCCGCTCTTGGCGAGCTCTAAATCCGGTGGTCGGGTTTTCCGAGAATGGAAACCCGACCCCGCCCACCATCGGTTCTTTCCTTCCGTCCTTTCTTACGTTCCCTTGCCGGTGCTCGGGCGGTTACTTGCCATGGCTTCTTCCGCACAAATATGGCGTTCGCGGATTAGAAATTCTTGATACGAGGTCGCCCCGATTCGTGGATGGAGTAATTAAACCATGTTTCGGGAGCGATCCGGCCATGGTGCGATTAAAATGGCGTCATCGACACCGGTTCCATCTCTCGAACTTGTTTGTTAAACCGAGAAATATAACTCTTCAAGGGCTCGTCTTTCCCTTGTTTGATGTTTACGAGGAGTCTTTAGCGCGGCTCGGACTTTGGACGTTAAGAAATGTGTCGTAAAGGCGGAGGCTAGATCCCCCATGCTTGAATGGATCCTGCGCGCAGGTCCTAAACCAACGCGGTGGGCTCGGTCGCCCAAAGTCGGGAAGGCCCTGCAGGAGGATGGCATCGCTTGATCGTATAGTTCCATCCATGCTAAGTACTTGTGAACATGAGTGGTCGGGTCGGTTTCCCCATTATAGAGGCCGACTGGGGATTTTCAACTTTGGCGGTAATGGGATCGCCAGATTCCAGGAGAAAATGGCGACGGAACACCGGTGGCCGGCTCCATACTGGGGCGGTCTTCGAGGCTGTTCGCCATCAGGACCGCCTTCCAATTCGTTTAGACGGCGCGACGAGGCGGTGTATTTCTACATCCCGTTCTCGCCATAAGCTAGGACCTTGGACTTGATCGACCCTGAGTTGTTCCCGCTCGCCTGGAAACCCGAGCCGGAACTTATCAATCGATTTGGGCGAAAGGGATCAACTCGGTCGTCCGCGAACATCGAGTGGGCACGACGATGTCGTGTTTGCTCTGGAAATGACTCGCTATACGACTTTGCTCTTCCTCATTTTCTCTTTGCCGTCTTTCGTCATGACGGACATGTTGTTCATTACCCGAATCGCTTGGGGCGTGGCGAGGAAGTCCGGGAAGTTGAGGATTAATGTTAACATTTAGTTGTGGGTTGAGTGGGTTAGTATTTGCAAGGAATGGAGGGGGTGCTTGAGAGTTCGTGGTAGCGAGAGTTTGTGATATGAGTTGGTTCATTTGTTGTACAAAAGTTGGGTTGGCAATTAGCTGAGCGAAGGGAAACAAAGTAGTGCTCCCCGCCTAGTTTGGGGTATATTTTGGCCATTAGTAGTCGGCGGTTTGGTTGTTCAAATGTTGCTCTTCAGTCACACGAGCATTTCTCGACTGATGACTCATTTTGTCTGTTATCAAGAAGCCAAACGTTAAATTTTACCTGGTTTTTACTTAACTTGCCTGTGCTTGGAATTCTGACTGGACCAATACGGGCCCTCCTTCTAGCGCCAATTTGTTGACGTGCGTTTTGGTCAACAAGTAGAAATACGTAAAAGGTTTAACACGTGGAAATGAAAACGTGCGTAACGTCTCTTTATTTCTGGCTAATTATGCCTTTCTTTGTATTTTGCCTGTTTTAGGAATATTGGGGTCGGTCTTTTTACTATTTGTCTTTTCCTCTCTCCTTTTCTTTGTCCCTTTTCAGACTTTTTATACCCCTTTTGAGTAAGTGGGTTTACAATAGTCATCTTTGCACTAACTATTCATTAATTAATAAAATAACAAAAAGGGCGACACATGTCCCTCTATAGTTGTGCATGTCAGTCAAATTTGCCACTTGTCGACTTCTCTTCATAATTCTCTGACATGTGGCAGTTTCTGATACCGATAAAGTACTTAAGCATGGGCGTGTGATTATTTTTACGAGGTTGTCGCACGTGTGCTTCATATTGAAATCTGGGCTCGGGGCTCGGGGCTCGGCGGTCGTGTTGTGGTTGGGCTCGGTGGCCGCGAGCCTAATTCGTGACGTGTCGTCGTACGTTTTTGTTGACGTCACTCGCAGGTCGCCTACTCGGAAATGTGTTATACTGATGACATGGATTAATTTCTTCCGACTCGGCTCGGGTGTCATCATTAATGAAGTAAAATTAACTTAAGTATTACTTGTATGAATGTAGCATATGTAAATGGAAAAAGAGAAGGGATAATCTACGAAAAACCGTTGGTTATGGGAGGAAATGGAAGAAATGAGGACAATGATGATGAGATATCTTCAACTTGGTTTCCTGGGATAGATGTAACTGATGAGAAAAACTTGGCTATGAAATCATCCCTAACATCTATAGGCTATGATGCGACCAAAGATTTGAAAAAGCTAGGCCAAGAGAGGTTATACGTTTCTCTTGTTATATTTATTATTGTCTTGTCAACATTACATAATAGTCATTTTTCTTTCAATTTTGAATTATGTCATGTAACTAAAAGAAGGTTGCGAAAAGATCCTGTAAAATACTCAAATTGCAAAATAGTTATGTAATTATGTAAGATTTTACAAAATAGTCATGCATATTTCATAGTTTGCAAAATAGCCCTGTAACTTATACTTGAGTCTCAATTTAGTCCTAATTTCAGTGGCAATTTTGAAATTTCACTGGATTTCGATCACGTGAGCGGCACATGTGACTCCCAATTTCTGGTGAAATTAGGACCAAAATTGATATTCATGTATCAATTATAAGACTATTTTGCAAACCCATACATAGTTACAAGACTATTTTGTCATTCGAGAATTTTAATGGACCTTTTCGCGACCGCCTTTTAGTTACATGACTAATTTTGTAATTTTTCCTGCTATAGTCTGTCGATAGGACTAAATCTCTCAACTTTTTTTTCAACTTACATGACTAAATTTAGCAGGGCTAAATGAAATTGAAAGGACAAATGACTAAATCTCTAGAGAGGCCAGTTTACATGACTAAAATAGAATTTTTCCTTGTGTGAAATTATATCAGGGCTGCATTGTACGGATATTATAATGGGTATCAATTAACCAAGGCTATGGGTGAAATGGTCCTCAATGAAATTAGAGGAGATATACCATTGCTTATCATTAGACCATCTGTTATTGAGAGCAGCTACAAAGAGCCAGTCCCTGGATGGATACACGGATATAGGTCTTTTTATCTTTGCTCAAATCTTATTTAATTTCTCCACATCATCTATTACAAATCACAATCTATTATTCTAACTTATGTGTTTGTTATTTATGGAGATTAGGGTGTTCGATCCAGTGATTATTTCTTATGGAAAAGGACAACTGCCCGCTTATTTAGCTGATCCAAATTTGCATATTGATATTGTAAGTATACAAAGTTTTTTCTTTGATATTGTTCGTATAATCATTCAGAAAAAAGAAACCTCTATATACACATATATAGACTTTGTTGCAATTTTTGTTCTGTAACTAGGGGCTCATACCGTTTTTGGTATACTTATTTGTGTCATTGACAAAATTGGTACTCTAATTTTAATTTTGCACACATTTGGTATAAATCTGTCGAAAACTTTGAAATTCTGACGGAATTTATCACGTAACTCCCAAAATTTGTGATTTAATTTCCCCAGGCAAATAAAATTGAAAAAAGAAAAAAATGATATAAGGAAACAATTTTTTATCGTGCCTTTTTTCAAAATTTATTATTTCTAATCAATAAATATTTTTTATTTTATAATTTGATATTCGATTAATGTTAAATTTTTACTGCATAATTGATGATTAATTGATCATTTAAAATTAGTTATGATTGAATTAAATAAATAAAATTTAACTTAAATTAAAAAAATAGTTTTATATTATATTATTCGTAAAATAAATAATATTGATTGCACTCCTTGATTAATTAATTTCTAAATAATTCATGTGAATTTTACTCTCTAGTTGAGGATTAACTCGTTTATTAATTACATTAATTTATAATTTAAATTTTATTTTATTTATTAAGTCTTAATTAAGATATGATTGAAAAAATAAAATTTTGTACAATCACTATTGATTAATGACATTATATATATATGTTTTTTTATTATGTAGAATCTTTAATGTGGGCTAATTAAACTTATTAATAATTTAATTAGCTATTTAGATAAATTAAAATTATCCGTAAATAAATAACAAAAAGATTGTTGATGTGTTTTTGTTTTGTGGGGTCACGTGAGCGGCACGTGACAAATCACAGCGAAATTTCGTTTTCAGCCCATTTTATTCCAAATATAGCCAAAATTAAAAATGGAGCACCGATTTACCAAGGGCACAAATAAGTGTACCATATAAAGTAAAACAGGAGCCTCTAGTAGGACCGAAATTGCAATTAAGTGTTTATATATATATATATATCTAAATATAGTAGTGTATGATGTCACTTGTGTAAATATTCAGGTTCCAGTTGACATGGTGGCAAATACAACAATTGCAGCTATAGCAAAACATGGAACTATAAATACGGCACAATTACACATCTATCATGTGGCTACTGGCTCTGTGAATCCTTTGCAAATTTCTGACTCATTTGAATATATTTATGAACATTTTAGTGTGAACCCTTTAAATGGCATGCAGACTCTCTCAAAAATGAAGTTATTCGACAAATTTAGTGACTTCTCTAAGTACCTAAGAGAGGAAATATTTGAGCATACTGGGATGAGCAATGCAGTTTGCACAAACCAAAAAGCGCTTCAAAAGTTTC
The DNA here is from genome assembly GCA_016081115.2 of Rehmannia glutinosa. NCBI lineage: Eukaryota > Viridiplantae > Streptophyta > Magnoliopsida > Lamiales > Orobanchaceae > Rehmannia > Rehmannia glutinosa. The sequence goes on from JABTTQ020003482.1 coordinate 699,191, forward strand.
AAAAACAACACAAAGTGAATGTTGCTTATGTTGAGAAACTTGTCAAGACGTACGAGTACATGGGATTCTTGAAAGCGAGGTATGAACAAGTTACTCATTATCATCATATAATTTCATAGTCAAATTTTAGAAATAAACTAGTGAGGAAAACATGTTTTTCTTAGTATTTTCCTCATTACAATCTGAGAACTAAACATAGTGAAAAATTACAATATGTATTCATTCATGTAACTAAAATTGAACATTTCTGTTAGGTTCCATATTGGCAATACTGAGAAGTTACTAGAAGAAATGTCAAAGGAGGAGCAAGTTAGCTTCAACATGGATGCGACCAAAATTAACTGGAGAAAGTACTTTGTTGAAATCCACATCCCGGGTTTAAGAAAATATTTACGTTTATAAAGCAAGAGTGTCTATTTGAGATTATGTAAGATTGCATCTATAGTTTGTTACAAAGTCCTTAACATTGTGTTTTCAAGTTTGGTCGTACTATTTCATTGACTTATTGTTTTCCTAATTCAAAAGTTTGGTGGTACTAGCCACTTTGGTTTAATTCAACTGATAAATCTCAATGGAGCTTAACATTGTGTTTTCAAGTTTCAACCATGTTACATGCTATTAATGCTGTTACAAAAGAAAAAAATAGTGACAAAATCTTCATTTTGTGACAAAATTAGGTTAACTATATATCGCGATGAAGTATCAATATTTTGTTGCGAACATGACGTATTAGCGCGCAACAATATCTAACTCTTGAAAGCATAATACAATATTTTTCGTTTATATTGTTCGTGAGCACTCTGCACCCATAACTTGGTCCATCGTGAGTTCTTTATTTCCCTAAAAGGAGTTGGTAACCGAAAATGTCATCTTTTAGAAAATAGAAGCTTATATATATGCACATACATAGGGTTAATTGGCAAAATTGGGGCCCCTATCATATTCGATCGGTATACTTATTTGTGTTATTGGAGAAATTAGTACTCCAAATTTTTATTTTGCGCACATTTGGTACGAATTTGACTGAAATTTTGAAATTCAGCCGGAATTTGTCACATAAACCCCAAAATTTAGGATCTAATTTCCCTGGACAAATAAAAAGGAAAAAAGAAAAATGATATAAGAAAACAAATTTTTATTACATCATTTTTTTTAAATTGATTATTTTTACAATTAGTATTATTTTATAATTTGACATTTCGTTAATGTTAAATTTTAACTACATAATTGATGACTAATTAATCGTTTAAAATTAATTTATAATTGAATTATTTAATTAAATTTAACTTAAATTTAAAAATTAATTTTATATGTAAATTAAATAATATTGATTTTTCTCCCTGACTAATTATTTTCTAAAGTAATAATGTGAAGTTTACTCTCTAATTTAGGATTAACTGTTTTATTAATTACTTTATTTTATAATTTAAATATTATTTTAAATTATTTATGAGGTCAAGTAATATATGAATCGAAAAATAGAATTTTGTATAACTACTATTGATTATTGATATTAAATATTTTAATTTTAATTTTATAGAATAATTAATGTGGAATAATTAGTTTATTAATGATTTACTCTGTTAATTAATTATAACTAAATTTCATTAATTAAAATTATCCATAAAAATAAATATTTATATTTGTATTCTTTTTTAATTTGTAAATAAATAACAAAAAGATTGTTGATATGTTTTTTGTTTTGGGGGTTACATGAGAGGCACATTACAAATTAATTTCCGACCCATTTTATACCAAATATGCACGAAATTAAAAAATTAATGGAGCACAAATTTTATCAAGTGCACAAATAAGTGTACCATAAAACTAGAGACCCTGGTAGTGTTGGAAAATAAGTGTTGGGAGTGTTTCTAAAGAACTCCCATATCCCACATAGAATAGGGAATGAAGTTTTCTTCACTTTATTAATGGGAGACCCATATGGGCTTAGTAAAAAATGGGCCAAGTGATTAAGGGGGCCTCGCGCACATAAAGAGCTGGGCCAAATTAGCCGATTGTAGTGTAAAATCGACGATTTGCCCCCCCCTGCGCGGGCGATATAGTCGCGGCTCGGATTAGTTTTGCAACTTAAAAATTATTTTTTTTATTTTGCTAATTTAAATCCTTACCCGAAATATATTTTTCTACCTTACCCAAAAATATATTTTCAACCTTACCTCAATTATCCTATTTTAGCCTAATTAGAATTACTATATTTATCAGATGTGAGCCTACCTATTTTTGATAGGATGGCTATGATCGGCCCTTTGTCCCTCTCAACCTAAAGCCGAAAGTTTGTCTCCCCTAAAACATATGGCCGCGTGTTTGTCCCTCTGCTCTAATCATTTCATTACCGTTGGAAGCATATGTTATATGGATAGAGCTCACTGAATTGGAGAAACAATTCCAGAACCAAACTTCCTAACACTTTCTTGACTTCGAATTTGCTGGGTTACATATTACGATTTTGTTCGTTCATTTTTGTTCCGTTGAATCCTGGGGGATTACGAAAATAAATCCTTTAGGACAGTGCCACTCTTGCACGCCTCGGAAATTATTTTGCTACTTCAAGCTCCGTATTGAAATTTTTGCCAACATTCTAAAGGATTTATCACGGAGCTTGATAATATTGATGTCCAACTCAACGCACCTCTTCAGAATAATGTCCCAGTTGCAAATGTCGCTGCACCAGTCCTTGTTCCAGTTGCTCCGCATACACCGCCATTCCCGTACGCCAAGCCATTTCCAGACATCTCCAAAATCGAAATGTTTAGCGGTAAGAATTACAGACGATGGCAAGAGCGGATATTTTCCATCCTGGACATGCACGGTGTTGCTAATGTACTAACACAAAGCAAGCCTGAACCTTCTGATGATCCAAAGGATATGGAGATGTGGATTTATGCTAACAAGGTTTGTAGACATACGATTATTAGCACTCTTACTAATGATTTGTTTGATGTCTACTGTTCTTACAAAGAAGCCAGGGATATTTGGGAGTCTATGCATTTGAAGTATACTGCCGAAGATGCTGGAAAACAGAAGTTCGTCATCGGAAATTTTTACAAATGGGAAATGGTGGATGGGAAGGATATCAAGATACAGATCAACGAGTATCACAAGCTACTGGAGGATTTAAAGACTGAAAATATCACCCTACAAGAAGAATTCATGGCTGGTTTACTGATCGAAAAGTTGCCAAACTCGTGGAAAGACTACAAGCAGCAATTAAAACATAAACACAAACAACTATCTCTTGCTGATCTAATTACTCACATTATAATCGAAGATACCAACCGGAGGGAACTCAAAGTGAGCAAAGGAAAGGAAATAGCTACAACTGCAAACATGGTGCAAGGTAATTTTAATAACAAGAATGTTAAAAATTTTAATCAGACTGATTACAAGCCTAAAGTGAATAACTCTACCAACTTTAAAAAGAAAGGAAACTGTTATGTTTGTGGAAAGCCTGGTCATCATGCACATCAGTGTAAACATAGAAAGAAAAATGGCAACCCTCAAAATCGAAATGGAAATCCTCCAAAGCCAAATGCAAATTTGGTCGAAGGGGATGATATTATTCTTTGCGGTGCTTTCTCAAGTTAATCTTGTGGCCGATGTGAAAGAATGGGTGGTAGACTCTGGGGCTACCAGGCACATTTGTGCAAATAGAGAAGCCTTTATGTCCTACAATTCTGTGGGAGATGGAGAAGAACATGTGTATCTCGGGGACTCTCGAACTGCACAGGTTCTTGGTAAATGCAAAGTTATGTTGAAACTCACATCTGGCAAGACCTTGGCTCTTAATGAAGTACTTCATGTGCCTACTATTAGGGCAAACTTGGTTTCTGTTTCTTTGTTAGGAAAGGCTGGAGTTAAAGTATCATTTGAATCTGACAAGATTGTAATGACAAAAAATAATGTCCTTGTGGGCAAAGGCTATTGTAATCAGGGTCTGTTTGTACTCAATGTTTCTGATGTTATTAATAAAATTGCATCTTCTTCTGCTTATATGATTGATTCTATTTATTTATGGCATGCTAGATTAGGACATGTTAGTACGAGTTATATTCGTAAAATGCAATCACTTGGTTTAATTTCTGGAATGAATAATACTTGTCTGAATAAATGCAAAATATGTTGTGAAGCTAAATTGACTAAGAAAACTTGTTTTTTAAGTACATCGAGAATCAATTGCTTAGTCTAATTCATACCGACTTAGGAGACTTGAAACAAACTATGACTCGAGGAGGTAAAAACTATTATGTGACTTTTATAGATGACTATTCTAGATACACTAAGGTATATTTGCTTAGAAATAAAGACGAAGCTTTTAACATGTTTCGGTTATACAAATCAGAGGTTGAAAACCAATTAGATAAGAAGATTAAAAGAGTTAGATCAGATAGAGGTGGCGAATATATTTTATTTAACGAATTTTGTGAACAAGAAGGAATAATTCATGAAATCACTCCTCCATATTCACCCGAATCAAATGGTGTAGTTGAACGGAAAAATAGAACTTTAAAAGAAATGATGAATGCTATGCTCATTAGTTCAGGTGCTGCTGATAATCTTTGGGGTGAAGCTATATTATCTTCATGTCACTTACAAAATAGAATTCCCTATAAGAAAACCGGAAAGACACCTTATGAATTATGGAGAGGTTATCAACCTATCCTAAAATATTTAAAAGTGTGGGGGTGCCTAGCAAAAGTTATGTTACCTGATCCTAAGAGAAGGAAAATAGGTTCTAAAACATCTGATTGTCTATTTATTGGTTATGCTGATCATAGTGCTGCATATCGGTTTCTTGTTTTGAAAAGTGATGTGCTAGATGTTAATACAATTGTTGAAACAAAAATGTTGAATTCTTTGAGCATATTTTTCCTTTGAAAATCGAGATAATTTCTCGTGCACTTCTTTGAATCTACTTCTTATGCTCCTATTGAACATAATATTGAAAATTCTTTTGAGGAGTTAAGAAGGAGTAAGAGACAAAGAAAAGAAACATCTTTTGGAAATGATTTTTATACATATCTTGTAGAAAATGAACCTTTAACATTTTAAAATTTTTTTCTTCTTCCGATTCTTTATCTTTGGAAAGAAGCCATCAAAGCGAAATTGATTCTATTGAACAAAACAAAACTTGGACTTTGGTTGATTTGCCACCTGGAGCTAGACCTATAGGTTGCAAATGGATTTTTAAGAAGAAATATAATCTGATGGAACCATTGAAAAATATAAAAGCTAGATTGGTTGCAAAAGGCTTTACTCAAAAACAAAATGTGGATTATTTTGATACTTTTGCACGATTACTAGAATTTCTTCTATTCGAGTTTTGATTGCTTTGGCTTCTATCCATAAACTATTTATTCACCAAATGGATGTAAAAACGCTTTCTTAAATGGTGATTTGGAAGATGAAATTTATATGGTGCAACCAGAAGGATGTGTTGTTTCTGGAAAAGAAAACAAAGTTTGTAAATTACTTAAATCTTTATATGGTTTAAAACAAGCACCTAAGCAGTGGCATGAGAAATTTGATCAAGTTTTGTTGTCTGATGGTTTTACTTCTGTTGAAGCAGATAGATGTGTTTATACAAAACTTGTTGATGATGAGTGCGTAATTATTTGCTTGTATGTGGATGACATGCTTATATTTGGCACTAAAATTGATTTAATATATAAATCAAAAGAATTCCTTGCTTCTAAATTTGATATGAAAGATATGGGGGAAGCAAAGGTGATATTGGGTGTTAAAATTATAAGGAGTGATAATGGCATAATGTTGTCGCAAGAACACTATGTTGAAAAACTTCTCAAGAAGTATGGACATTTTGACGTCAAACCAGTGAGTACTCCTTATGATGCTAACACTCAATTAAAGAAAAATTTAGGTGATCCTGTGGCTCAATCTGAATATGCACAGATTATTGGGAGTCTGTTGCATTTAATGAACTTCTCTCGCCCGGACATAGCTTATCTTTGTGTGTAGATTAGATTGATGAGATATACTCACAATCCCAATCGTGACCATTGGTGCAATAGTCGGACTAATGAGATATTTAAAAGGTACCATGAACTATGGTATCATGTATAGTGGATATCTCTTTGTACTTGAAGGATACTGATGATGCAAATGGATCTCGATTCGAGATGAAATAAAATCCACTAGTGGTTACATATTCACTCTTGGTGGGGAATACGTTGCTTGGAAGTCGACTAAACAAACTATCATAGCAAAGTCTACCATGGAGAGTCGAGTTTGTTGCCTTGGAGTTAGCGGCAATGAGGTGAGTGGTTGAGAAACTTCTTAGCAGATATTCCATTAGGTTCAAAACCAACACCTTCAGTGTGTCATGCATTGTGATTGTCAAGCGGCAATTGCAATTTCGAAGAATAAAACCTTTAATGGTAAAAATAGACATATTCGTTTGAGACATAATGTGGTTAAACAACTGTTAAATGATGGAGTTATTTCCATTGATTATGTGAAGTCAGAATTGAATTTGGCCGATCCTCTGACTAAACCCTTGGGGAGAAAATTAATTAATGAAACATCGAGGGGAATGGGACTTAAGCCAACTTGAAAAATTAACAGTGATAGAAACCCTACCTTTGTGATTGGAGATCCCATGAATGAGGTTCATAGGGGTAATAACAAGTCACTTGTTAATTCTGCTAGCACAATAATTAATTGTCCCTTCCTATGGTGTGAGAAGTGCTAGATTGCAATTATGTGAGGATGAGATGTTAAGCTCTTAATGAATTTCATATCCCTTAAGGGTGGTATATTTAATTGCAAAATATACTTGATGAAATTCACCTATATGAGTGTGGAGTGGGGCCGCTCCTATGAGATTTTGGCATATCTCTAGAGCACTCATGAATTCCAGGCACGCGCATGGCCTATTAGCGCAAAACCACATTGAACGACAAAATATTGAGAGAATGTAATGTGACTGGTAAGATTTTAACTTACAATAAGAGTTCTTAGTTCATAGAAGCTACAAGCTTCACTAAAACTCTGTACTTTAAATCTTATCATTCTAGGTTTGGTTCATAGTCCAAAAGACACCAGATGTGATACATCTGCACTCATTTTAGTAACCCAGCAAAATTCTCTAAATCCTTTTCTTTTCGTTCTTTTGAAACATGTGGGGGATTGTTGGAAAATAAGTGTTGGGAGTGTTTCTAAAGAACTCCCATATCCCACATAGAATAGGGAATGAAGTTTTCTTCACTTTATTAATGGGAGACCCATATGGGCTTAGTAAAAAATGGGCCAAGTGATTAAGGGGGCCTCGCGCACATAAAGAGCTGGGCCAAATTAGCCGATTGTAGTGTAAAATCGACGATTTGCCCCCCCTGCGCGGGCGATATAGTCGCGGCTCAGATTAGTTTTGCAACTTAAAAATTATTTTTTTTTATTTTGCTAATTTAAATCCTTACCCGAAATATATTTTTCTACCTTACCCAAAAATATATTTTCAACCTTACCTCAATTATCCTATTTTAGCCTAATTAGAATTACTATATTTATCAGATGTGAGTCTACCTATTTTTGATAGGATGGCTATGATCGGCCCTTTGTCCCTCTCAACCTAAAGCCGAAAGTTTGTCTCCCCTAAAACCTATGGTCGCGTGTTTGTCCCTCTGCTCTAATCATTTCATTACCGTTGGAAGCATATGTTATATGGATAGAGCTCACTGAATTGGAGAAACAATTCCAGAACCAAACTTCCTAACACTTTCTTGACTTCGGATTTGCTGGGTTACATATTACGATTTTGTTCGTTCATTTTTGTTCCGTTGAATCCTGGGGGATTACGAAAATAAATCCTTTAGGACAGTGTCACTCTTGCACGCCTCGGAAATTATTTTGCTACTTCAAGCTCCGTATTGAAATTTTTGCCAACAGGTAAGAGAGTCTCTCTCTCTCTCTCTCTCTCTCTCTCTCTCTATATATATATATATATATATATATATATATATATGATATACCGGTATATATTTATATATATATGATGTTATTCACTTATGCGAATATTCATGTTCCGATTGACATTGTGGCAAATACAACAATTGCAGCTATAACAAAACATGGAACTATGAATGAGCCACAATTACATGTCTACCATGTGGCAACTGGCTCTGTGAATCCTTTGCAATTTTCTGACTCATTTGAATACATTTATGAACACTTTACTTTGAAACCTTTAAATGACATGCATATTCTCAAAAAAATAAAATTTGTCGACAAATTTAGTGACTTCTCTAAGTACCTAAGAGAGGAAATATTTGAGCATACTGGAATGAGCAATGCACTATGCACAAACCGAAAAGCGCTTCAAAAACAACAGAAAGCCATTGTTGCTTATGTTGAGCAACTTATCAAGACATATGAGTACATGGGATTCTTGAAAGCGAGGTATTAACAAGTTACTTATTATCTTCATATAAGTCTATTGTCAAAGGTTATGTTTGGACTTTAGAATTAGCGAGAAAAACATGTTTTTCTTAGTATTTCCCTCATTAAAATATGAGAACCAAACTTAGTGACCGGATAATTTACAATATTTATTAATTCATGCAACTAAATTAGACATTTGTGTTAGATTCCACACTGGCAATACCGAGAAGTTATTAGAAGAAATGTCAAAGGAGGAGCAAGATGACTTCAACATTGATGCAACCAAAATTGATTGGAGAAAGTATTTTGTTGAAATTCACATCCCGAGTTTAAGAAAATATCTGCTTTTATAATGCGAGAGAGTCCGTGTAATCGATTATGTAAGTAATTATTCAGGAAGGGGAAAAAAAAGGAAAGGCAAAGAAGGATAAAAAGTAAATAAGAACATGACATATGGATCGACCTTATAGTCACAAAGTCCTTATTCAATTATATATGTAAAAACTATTTCATTGACCTATTGTTGTCCTAATTAAAAAATTTGGTGGTACTAGCCACTTTGGTTTAATTCAACTGTTAATTTTTTTTTTTTAGGGAAAACAGGAATAATATTAGGAGACCATCTCCGCAAATGCGATGTCCGCCAACTGATCGGGAAGATTCCCAATTAGTGGCTCATTACAACTAAGATTAAAAGCAAAACGTGCTAAATGACGAAACAATAAGAAAAAACAATAAGAAAAAGAAAAATAGTTGCAATATCCTCATTTAATGACGAAAATAAGGTTAAGTATTGCGATGGAATATCTATATCAATATTTCAAACAAGAGAACGTTAGCGTATTGTTGAAATAATAAACTTGTTTTATTTTATTTATAAATGTGATAACTGGGTGCATGTGGTGGGTAAAAATAAAATATGGTTATTAGATCAACGTTGGTGATAGTTAATCCTAGTTTCTTCTGTTTTATTTAATCATTGTACGTTATGATGATAAGGTGTTGAATTATAATAATTAATTGTATTTAGTCATGTTTTCTTAACATTTTAGGAATAATTATTCATGGACACGTCCTTATCGGATAATTAACAAGGCAGTTGGGACATACTTTATATATTATATTATATATGTGTAGCTGCGTATGTCTATGTTATTATAGTTATAAGTTAAATGAATTTGTTTATATATCAATTCCACTCCATGAGGCGGTGATTAGTCCAACTATGAGTGAGTCTCTTATAGAATCGTCTTACGGATCCTACAGCCCACCCACCTGTTATTTTTTTAAAAAAGAAAATGCTTCATCGCTAAATTGAAATTGAACCCGCGACCTATACAAGCTTAAGGTGGTGTTCTACCACTACACCACTAGTGCTTGTTGTGCAATTTCAGTGTAACCATGTATATCAATTCCACTCCATGAGGCGGTGATTAGTCCAACTATGAGTGAGTCTCTTGTAGGATTATCTTACGGATCCTATTCCGTAAGACGGATCCTACAGCCCATCCACCCACCCACGGATCCTACAGCCCTACAACCCACACACACACCCGCCCGCGGATCCTAAAGCCCTATCCGCCCGCCCGCCCGCGGACCTGTTATTTTAAAAGAAACCTGCTTCAGCGCTAAATTGAAATTGAACCCGCGACCTATACAAGCTTAAGGTGGTGTTCTATCACTACACCGCTAGTGCTTGTTGTGCAATTTCAGTGTAACCATATATATAAAGTCACTCATAAATACGCCTCGTAAATTAAATAAAAATTTAAAACGCCTCTAAATGAAGAGGCTAAGAATCGAACCCAAGTCTATTAAAAAACATGATACATTATCTCAATAAATGGATACTTATAAAAGTGTTACTTTAACTATATCATATTTTTTTTCCTAGTTTGTAACCGTATTAAGAAATCTGATACTTTATCTCAACAAACGGATACTTTTACTTATAAAAGTGTTACTTTAACTATATCATATTTATTTTTTATTTTTTCTTCTTTCCTTCATTTCTAATTTGTGACTATATTAAAAAACATGATACTTTATCTCAAAAAACAGATACTTTAACGTATAAAAGTGTTACTTTAACTCTGTTATATATATATATATATATATATTTATTGTAATATATTCATAATTTGTGACTATATTAAAAAATATGTTACTTTATCTCAAAAAATAAATACTTTTACTTATAAAAGTATTATTTTAACTCTATCATATTTATTATTCATCTTTCTTTGTATTTATTATTAAAAAATGTAATACTTTATTTAAAAAACATATATTTTTACTCTTAAAACATGATATCTTGTCTCAAAAAATATATATTTTTACTCATAAAGGTGTTACTTTAACTGATACTTTATCTCAAAAAATAGATACTTTAACGTATAAAAGTGTTACTTTAACTCTGTTATATATATATATATATATATATATTTATTGTAATATATTCATAATTTGTGACTATATTAAAAAATATGTTACTTTATCTTAAAAAACAAATAATTTCACTTATAAAAGTATTACTTTAACTCTATCATATTTATTATTCATCTTTCTTTGTATTTATTATTAAAAAATATAATACTTTATTTAAAAAACATATAGTTTTACTCTTAAAACATGATATTTTGTCTCAAAAAATATATATTTTTACTCATAAAGGTGTTACTTTAACACTGATATATTTATTTGTCCTTCAATGTAATATAATCATAATTTGTGGCTATATTAAAAAATCTGATACTTTTATCTAAAATAACCGATACTTTTTCTCATAAAATTGTTACTTTAACTGAGAAAGAAAAACAGAAAAAAAAGGCAGCCAACTGCTGTTGACCCGTGGACTTGGTCAACAGGATCCGCGGGTCAAATAGGATCCGTCTTACGGATTAAGACCCGTAAAACAGTCCTATATGAGTTTTTGCCTCCAACTATAGAAACATATATGTATATATTTTAATAGAGAAAATAATTGTTTGCAACCCGAACTTTGGCCATTTTAACATTTTGCAACCAAAACTATATTTTTTCAACAACCTAAACTTCGCGGATTTCTCACTTTGCAATCTCCGGCCAATCGGAGTTGGAATATTCCAGGAATATACCTGGAAATATTCCGGCTCCCATGAGAGATTTTTCCTAGAATATCCTAATTTCGATTTGGCCGGAGGCTGTAAAGTGAAAAACTCACAAAGTTCAGGTTGTTAGTTGCAAAAACAAATAATGTAGGTTGCAAAGTGTAAAATTTGTAAAAGTTCAAGTTGGAATAAATATTTTCCCTATTTTAATATTACTTAGCTTCACAAGTGATTTATTTAGTATGGTTGTTATTATTATTATTATCATTATTATTACCATTATTATTCATATTTTCTTTTAACAAATAAATTATATTTATTTAATACAATGTATAATCAACCACATAAATTATGGGTTTAATAATCAGTACCGCACAAATGCCTTAAAATAACTAATTGTGCCATATAAAATGAAATGAATTGAATCATGCTAAATGTCAAAACAATACAAGTCATACCTAAATAGCATATAATTCATGAACTTTATTGGCCGAGTGAATTTTGGCCAAGTGAGTTCTGCAACTTGGATGTTACATTCTCCCCTTCTTTACGATGAGATCTTCATAGATCATGATCAGTTTGACGGCTAGTTAATCAGCCATCAAGAATTCTTCCTTGACTACGCAAATTAAATCATAAATACAAAACCTAAAAGTTGCCTAAATTGAAGTCTATTAAAATAAAATAAAATCATGTTATTTAATTTTCTTATCAATTTGGAATATGAAACACTTCGAATTAATATCAACCTTCCTGTGTGTACGTATTAAATTTTGTAGCTATGAATAGATAATCTCTACTTAATTAGATGATTTGATTAGTTATGGGGAAACATGCATGCATTCCTACCAAACTAGAGTTTCATTGTTTGGTAATCATGAAAAGAACAAATGAAGATCAATAAATGTTGGAAAGTTCGCTACCGATTTTAATGGTAATACCTACCTACCAAACTAGCTAGAGTTTCATTGTTTGGTAATTACCAAAGGAACTAACTAATTAAGATCAATAAATATTTGGAACGTAATCCCTCCGTCCCAATTATATAGTCCAGTTTGACTTTTCACATGTATTAATAAAAGTATTAAAAATTACAAATATACAAAATACTTATTTGATTCGCCCTTATATAATAGGGTAAATCATAAAATACATATTAAATATGGTTATAATAGTAAAAGAGTTGAAAAGTAGAATTAAATATAGAAAGTGAACTATATATTTGGGACATCCCAACGAGGAATAGTGGACTGTATATTTGGGACGGAGGGAGTATTCCATTTTTTCCCACGGACCAGAGCCGTGCGTAATAATTTTTTGGCCTGAGTCAAACTTTAGAATGTGCCTTTTTTACAAATTCAAAGACAAACATAAAATAATATTAAAAAATAAACTTTGTATGATATACAATACAAGTTAACATAATATGACGACCATGTTCAAAATAATTATTTAAATACAACTCGCCTCAAAATTTATTAAAAAATAATCTTTGTATGATATACAATATAAGTTAACATAATATGACGACCATGTTCAAAATAATTATTTAAATGCAACTCACCTCACAGTTTGGGCAACAAAATATTAATCAAGTCTGTATAATCAAGTTACCCAATTATTCATTTCTCAATTGATAACATAACTAACTCATTCAATCTTTCTTGTTAGGTGGTTCATCTCAGAAAGTTTTAAGTGATAATTACAAAACTCCGCCTGCGGTTTGGCTAATTACAAAAACTAATATAGAGATTTTTGAAAATTGTAAATCGGGTTTCTATAGAAGAAGGATCTCAAACAATTATAAAGAGAAATTAGTTAACCCTATAAAAATCATCTAAAATTTGAATATATATAGACACACACACGCACACACACACAAAACTAGTGTTCTAAAAAGCGCTAGGCGCTAGTCAGGTGCCAGACTAGGGCCTAGCGCCTAGACGTGGCCTAGGTGGGGCATAATCAAAAGAAAAAACCTAGGTGGAGAAGGGGAGTCTATCGCCTACGCGAGGACTAATCGGGGTTAGACGGAGATTTTTATATCAGTGCATAAAACAATAAAACTTTTGGTAAATTTTATTATTTTTTTGGGCCTAAGTACTTTCACTCAATGGCCTCAAAGAAGGCACGACCTGCCACCGACCCCTCGAATCATCTATGCAGAGACAGGGTTCGTTAGGTTCTTTAAAGGAAAGAATATTTTCATTACTAGGGCAATTGGTCTTCTCGGAAGAGATACATGCATGCAATGGCAAAACCAGGACACTCTAACGTGTGGATCGGATAGAAAACCAAAAAAAAAATCATACAAATTAGCATTAAAAATATTTTCTCACTAGATTTTGTTCAAAAGAAAATAGGGGTGGGCCAGGGCCCAGGTTGGCCCACTCCCAGCTGGATCTGCTAGTGCATGCATGCGTATAAATAGAAAAAGCATATTTAACTAGCAAAATTATTTTTTTAGTCATATAAGTGGACTTATTCGGAAATTTGGCTCTCACTTATTTCAATTTTGAAAATTAGTCATTTAAATGGATTTTTTTGGTGTTTTGGTCCTATTACCTGCTACAATAGGTAAAAATTACCTGCTAGCTGACATGAAATTTATATAGAAAAATAAATTAATCTGGCAGTTGAAAATGATGGAGGAGAAAGAAGGAACAAGGATGAAGAAGGGATAAAATGAAAATATGGAAAAAAGGATAAAAATGAGTTGACCATTTTTCTTCCAAAGTCAATCTGCCACCTCAACACTAAAAATATTTTTTTAAAAAATTAAATTCCAAGTCATCCTAACAGGTAATATTTACCTGCTATAGTAGGTAACAAGACCAAATCTCTGAAAAAAATATCTTTAAATGACTTATTTTTAAAATTGGCAAAAGTGAGAACAAAATCTTCGAATAGATTCACTTAGAGGACTAAAAAAATATTTTTTCCCATATTAAACATTTATTCAATTTATTTTATATATAATAGAGTAATTAAATATTGTGTGCATCATCTCGCTACCAATGGCGGACCCAAGGGGGGGCAAGGGGGCCACTGCCCCCAAAATTTTCCAAATTTCCCCCCCCCCCAAAAAAAGTTTTGAAATTATATTTTAAAGGGTAAAATAAGTAAATTAATTTACAATTGCCCCCCAAAAATTTTCAAAAAAAAAAGAATTCCCACCAAAAATTTTCCAAAAATTTCTTTTCCCCCAAAAAATTTTCCAAATTATTTTTTAAAGGTAAAATAAATGAACTAATTTACAATTTTCCCCCCAAAATTTGATAAAATTTTAAATAGTTGTCTTTTACAATATAAAAAATCATTAATTATGGGTAGTATATGGAAAAAAAAATTCACATAGTATAAATTTATAAACTCGGTCCTATTTCCGCCCCCCCAAAGTTGAAATCCTGCGTCCGCCACTGCTCGCTACAAGGAAATTTGAGTTCACCGACAGAATATACTGACAAAAATAATTTTATCGCTAAATATTTATAATTATCTACATAATAAATTTAAAATATTGTATAACACATGCCTTTTTAGTTGGGTTGTACAAGATATGCCTTTTTAGTTGGGAAATAACTATAAGGAACAAGACTTGAACCATATCACATGGTCATTACTTCTGAGAATGTTAAGAGTTAGAGTTTGATCCATGTGATATGGTTCAAGAGTCTTCTTTATAGTTATTTGTCAATTCAAAAGGCGTGTTAGAAGATAATTATGTGTATGATCTAATAATGATTAATAGTATTAGATGATTAATTAAGTAATTTTAAAATTAAATAATGTGTAAAATAATTAATATAAAAAATATTGGTAAAAAACAATTTTGTCCCAAACAATATATATTATCGTAAAATTCCCAACGACGTCCGTCCAAAGGATATTTTCCGTTTAAGATAAAGATGCATGGGTCGATTATGATATTTGGTACAACAGATTCGTAGTCGTCACAGGGCCGTCCATAATTGTTTATATGAGATCTTCATATTTGCCTAAGTTGAAGTCTATTAAAATCAAATCAAATCAAATTACAAAATTAAGGCGTATTAATTAATTTTGTTACCTATAAATAGATCATCTCTACTTTAATTATATTTATACAAGCTAGTTAACTAAAAAAAACAATGTTGCTCAGTACTCAAAGTTCATTTTGCACACCTTCATCAATAAACTTCTCTTTTGGAAAACATTCCCACAAAACTAAACTTCCATTTTCTGTTAATAATTATGAAAAGAACAAATTAAGATCGACAAGTATTGGGAATTTGGCTGGCGATTTTAACAATGTTGATACTTTTTTAGCTTCTAATTCCCACCACCCTCTCGAAATAAAACTGCCGTCGTTAGAGGCGGAGTGTGGTGGGGATGACGGTGGGATAGGGATCGTTAAGTTATTGGTCTTCTTGGAAAAGGTGCGTAATGTCACGCCCAAACGTGACGCGACAACGATCAATCACTTAAAAGAATTAATCAGTCTAATCCAAAGGTAACAAACTCCAAGTGAAATAGAGTCTAATGCGGCGGAATTATAACAACCACGCAGTACAAATTATATCTTAAGTCCGGCAAAGATCCGAATACAACCCAAAAGATTATCTTAATTAACTTACGGTCCAAACATAAATAAAATTGAAGGAGTCCAACAACAACAACAAAAAAGTAAAAGGAAATATCGCTCCACATCGATAGAAATTCAATCTGCGGTAGGTTCGATGTCTTAATGAACTCTTCATCTAAAGGTTAGAAAACAGGAGGGAATGAGACAGAAATCTCGGTGGATGGGGGTGATCGTGTGTAAGTGTGGCGATATAAATAGTTAATGCGAGAAATTTAATTGTATGAAAACGCATGAGAGATGATGCATGATTTCACACACATCCACAAGCGGCGTGATAAATATATTTAATTAATATACTTATACGATTAAGAAAACAGATTCATGGTCAAGGCGGCACTATGGTCAAGCAAGCGGGAGGATTGCGTGCGGTTTTGTAACGCCAATCCTATGCAAGACAAGTAGCGGTTGCGTACGGATTTGTAGCGCCAACCTATGCAATACAAGTAGCGGTTGCGTCACGGATTTGTAGCGCCAACCTATGCAATACAAGTAAGCGGTTGCACGGATTTGTAGCGCCAACCAAACGGGTCCGATTAACTCCTAATCGTGTGGATGGGAAGCGATTCCTTCGTTCTTCCTTGTAACTCCCGAGCAAGATGGTCCAAGACGTCACCTTATCGCTCCGTAGGCAAAGACAAAATCCACGTGGAGCTAGCAAGGCTCGGATTTGTCATAATCATGATTATACCTCAAGTACTACGACCCGCTCCCCTTGGACAAACTCCGTCCCTCGAGTTGCGGGATTAGGGCGATGGGGGGAAGAGTGGAATATAGCGCCCGATTCCATCCCCGACGTATCCATTCGATCGTGAGCTCGACACACCAAGTTGACTCAGCGGAAAGTAAATACAAGTTCATGTAGTCAACCAGCAAATCGAGTATTATTGAAGCGATTCAGAAAATTTAAAAAAAAATTGCGAGTGGCAATTATGGTGTTGGCGGAGTTATTGGGATGAAGATGATTATCGGGAGGATAAGCAATCTTCGATATCTTGAAATATTAGGTGGAACATAAGTCCATTATAGATTCGAAATCGCAACACGAGGAAGTCGCCCCGCGATCGGGTTTTAATCGGTCAAGACGATCCGATAAGTCAAGTAGTTTTTGAGAAAATAAAATATTTTAATTAATAATTAAAGTCAGAGGGTCCAGGGCTGTTTTAGTAAATTAAAAATAATTTAAGTTAGGTCCTTGATAAAAAGAAAAATTTACAATTAGCCCCGTTTTGTAAAAATCAATACTTTTGGGGTTAAAAATTGAATAAATAAATATCCCGACCTTGAAAAATTATGAGGTCAGTTCCTAAAATCTCTAAATTGTTCAGAGATTCAGGTTTTTTAAAGTTTTGAGGTCGAGTTTTTATAAAATTCTCACATTGGCCCCAAATTTGTTAAAATTGTCATTTCGGGCCTTAAGTTTAAAATAATCGGAACTCACAAACCGGGAGGGCTTTTAATGTGATTCCAGTTGGAAAATGTCACTAAGGTTAGTGGGATATTGGAACAAAAACAGTTTTAAAACGTCATAAGTATAGGTCCCTTAACTTTTGAAAATCTCATTTTTGTCCCACTTTGAAATAATTGCCTTTAAGGCTTTTAGGGGTCCAATTGTTATGAAATTTGAACCTTGGGTCCAAAATATAATTATGTTATAGGTAAATTAGTATTTCCAGGTGCATGGGCTGCATAAGTCCTGGAAATTTCATTTGGGTCCTCAAGTTAAATCTTTTACAATTTGGTCCCTCAAGTTTTATAAAATTACTTTCCAAGCTCTAAACACTTGGATTTTTAGAATACACTTAAAATATGTTATTTCCAGTCCCTTAAGAGTTAAAATTTCAAATTTCAAAATTAGGGTCTGGTACAGTTTCGAAATTTGCAAAATAGCCCTTAAACTTCTCAAATTTTACAATCTAGTCCTTGCGCTTTTAAGGGTTGATTTTATTTATCTAAAAAGTCTTAAAACTTTATTAAAATGTCAAAACATAATTTTTGAACCTGAGTACAGTCCCAAAAATCGAAAATTACAGAGGGGTCCCTTAAGTTTTATTTTCTTGCAATTAAGTCCACCAACTTTCCATTTTTGCATTTTAAGTCCAAAAATCGAAATTTAATCAATTATGCTCGACTTTTCCAGGTTATAAATCATTCAAAACATAGATTACAAGATTCATAAATATACATATCCATTTCATGCAAGCATTCATCAAGTACAACAATAAAGTGTACATGTATGTCCTATTTTTCGATAAATCGCATTTTTGAGCAACACTTGAGAATTTTTCCACTAGATACAAGAAAATAGCATGCAATACATAATATATATCTCAAGTGCTCAATAACAAAATACTACATGCATATTTTCAATTTAAAACACCTAGAAGTTGAAAGAATTTTTCCACCCACCTCGTAGTAGTTTCTCGGGTTGATCTAAAATGTAGTCTTCTTTCTTGAATCAACTTCATGACTCAAACTCTTGAAGATCAGCCCCTAAATGGTATCCAAACCATATTTTGGTGTTAAAATTAAAGTCTCAAGTCTAAAGAAAATATACTAGGACCAAATGGTTACTACTCACCTTAATGTCTTCAAGTAGTCTCAAAAAATGGAAATTTTCCTTCAAGCCTCTAACCTCCACTTGAGATGATGTAGGTCAGCCCCTAAACTCCAAAAATTTATATTCTTGAGTCAAAAATTAATTCTTCATGTTGTCAAGAGAAAAATACTAAAACCATAATTTTCTCACCTTAATAATATGTAATCTTGAATTTCCTCTTCAAGCTTGTAGTCAAATCTAGGTCTCTAATTCTTCAAGAAATTTCTCTAGGAGTACCTCAACAAGAAGGATTCAACATTATTAGATGGTGAAGGTATAAGGTTGAGGATTGGAGAAGAAAAATAGAGTTGGGAGAAATGAGATTTTTTTACCTTATGATTGAAGAATTTGATCCTTTAGAGAGGAAAATGGAAGCAAGTCTTGTGTTTTTATGATAATTATGAAATGAATAATATTGGTAGATAAAGAAAAAAAATAACAAAAATGATTGATTCCCTAAGACAAGGAGCCAAAAGTTGGAGGAATAATAATCATGGTGTTGGTATTTTTATTTATTAGAATTTGGTGGAAAGAAAAGTTTGTCTTTCCTTTAGGCATGTGACCAAAAGTTGAGGAAAAATAATATATATATGTAAATATATATATATATAGATATATAATTGTAGGTGTTGAAAAGAATATGAAACAACCTCCCCATTTATGGTAATTTTCGAAATTTTTTAAAAATATAAAAAAAATATTTTTTTTTTTAAAAAAAAATTGATTGGGAAATTGGTTGGGATGAATTATAGAATAAGATGAAATATTAGGATAAGGATTGGAATGTACTCCTAAATTGTTGGAGGTCTAATATTCCTAAAGTAGTAGTCATTCAATCAAGTATTAATACTAGAGGAAGAATATAAAATCGTTAGGCTCGAAAACGAGAAAGGTGTAATTGATGTTGAAAGAAATAAATAAAAGTCGGGTCGCGGTTCATTAATAATGTGTTTGTGATACATAGCCGAGTAATTAATCACTACAACACCGTATCTCACGTTGTTAAAATTCGGGGCCTCACATTCACCCTTCCTTAAAAGAATTTGGTCCCCAAATTAACAACTCGGATATTGATTCCTCATGTCTTCTTCTATCTCCCGCGTTGCGTCTTCGTCTCGGTTGTGGTTTCGCCATACCACTTTAACCATCGGGATCTCTATTAAACCGACGCGTGTCTGCTGGTCAATGATCCGGATTGGTTTCTCGATGTAGGATAAATTTTCCATCAGAGGAGGAGTATCTTGGGTGATAATATGCTCGGGATCTGATTGATACTTCTTTAACCTCGATACATGGAATACATCGTGCATTCCCACATACTGTGCTGGTAACTCGAGTCGGTAGGCTAACTTCCCGATCCTCTGCAAAATCTTGTAAGGTCCAACATATCTCGGACTCAACTTGCTTCCTTTCTTTGGATTGATCAATCCTTTCCGTGGAGACAGTCTGAGGAATACTTCATCTCCGCTTCAAATTCCAAGTCCTTTCTCCTCTTGTCTGCGTAACTCTTTTGGCGGCTGCCAGGCTGTGCGGATCCGTTCCTTAATCAACTTGACCTTCTCCATGGCCTCATGAACTAAGTCGACCTTTGGAATCGAGGTGACTTTCGCTTTCTCTTTTGGAGTCCATTGGTCATCAATCTAGTGTAGTGGAGATCTACACTTTCGCCCGTCAAGGCTTCGTAGAGGGAGCCATCCCAAGTGTGGCACGATATCATTTATTATAGGCGAACTCGGCCAATGGTAAATACGAATCCCAACTTCCTTGGAAGTCCAACGTGCATGCTCGCAACATGTCTTCCAGGGTTTGAATTGTTCGCTCGACCGCCATCGGTTTGTGGATGTCTTCTTTGTCTTGAAACTTAGCGAGGTACCCAATTCCTCATGTAAGCATAAATAACGGAGACAAATCGACACTATGTCGACCGGCACTCCATGCGGTCGAATGATCTCTCGGATATAAATTTGCGCAAGTTTCGCAAGTGCCGATTTTCTTCATGGGTAGGAAGTGTGCGATTTCATGAGTCGGTCACGACTACCCATATAAGCATCATCGCCTCGTCAGTCCTCGGTAGATCCGTCACGAAGTCCATCGTTATGTGTTCCCATTTCCACTGAATTCTCAACGGTTGTAATAAACCGGATGGTCGTTGGTGTTCAGCTTTTACTCGTTGACAAGTCAAGCATCTCGCAACGAACTCGCTACCTGGTTCTTCATGTTTGCCCACCAAGTAATGTTGTTTCAAGTCCTTATACATCTTGTTTCCTCAAAGGGATGTATAGTGTATTTCGAACGGTGTGCTTCGAGAGGATTCATTTCCTAAGTTGCTCATCACTCGGTACACAAATTCTATTCGAAATTTGATGATCCCAAAGAATTCCGATCTCTCTCCTTTGAGTATCTTTCTTTTAGTTTTTGAAGTTGCACGTCAATCCCTCGTGTTACTTTGATCTCGTTGATAGATCGGGTTTAATGAAATATTAGTACATGAAATTGATCATGGTTCTCGTCGGATTCCAAGTGCTCAATTCTTCTAATGATCTCCACTCTCGAATCATTAGTCTAGCTAAACTCGCCTTTAGTAGGCGTCGGACTACGTTAGCTTTCCAGGGATGGTATTGAATATCAAAGTGATAATCTTCTATTAACTCCATCCGTCTCCGTTGCCTCAAATTGAGTTCCTTCGAGAGAATAGATACTTTAGGCTCTTATGACGGTATGTAAACCGTGAATGTTGCTCCATAGAGGTAGTGCCTCCATTTCTTTAACGCGAACACTATTCCGCCAATTCCAAGTCATGCGTTGGGTACTTGGCTTCATACGGCTTGAGTTTTCGTGATGCGTAAGCAATGACCTTTCCTTCTTGCATGAGTCATGCTCCTAGTCCTTCCTTTGATGCGTCAGAGACGACAAAGTTTTTGTTCCCTTTGGAAGGGCTAAGACGAGCCGTAGTAAGTCGTTTCTTTGACTCTTGAAACTAGCCTCACGGTTGTCATTCCACTCAAACTTGACTTGCTTGCAGGTTAGTCGAGTGAGTGGTCGGCTATCTTGGAGAAATCTTGGATAAATCTTCGATAATATCAAATTAGTCCTAAGAAACTTCTAATCTCCGTTATAGACTCGGGTTGTTTCTATTCAATACCTTCAAAGGATCTCTGGCGATCCCAAAGGTCGGATACTATGTGTCCCAAGAATGCGACTTCACTAAGCCAAAATTCGCAATGATTTACAAGTGTCTCCAAAACAATTTTGGATGGCGTTCATGCTCTTCTCTAGACTTAGAGTATACAAGTATGTCATCAATGAATATCACTACGAATTGATCAAAAAAAAAAAAACTCGATGCATCAGATCCATAAATGTTGTTGGTGCGTTTGTCAGACCGAAAGGCATTACTACAAACTCGTAGTGTCCATAAATGCGAAATGCCGTTTGGAAACGTCTTCTTCATAGATCTTGATTGATATTATCCTTGTTGTATATCAAATTTCGAGTACACCGTCGCTCCTTGAAGTTGATCAAATAGTTCGTCTATCCTCGGGAGGGGATATATAGTGGTAACATCTAGTCGAGATCATATAATAGTCACATCCTTAATGTATCTTATCCGGGATACCTGAACCACAAGTCAAATTCCCTTACTTAAGCTTGTGCAGGTACTTGAGAATGAATAACACAATGGTATTATCATTGATCAATATACTTAGTGATTCCCCTACTATCATTTTCCCAAAATAATATCATTAGGTGTCTAGATCCCATAATATATCACATCCAAATCATATACTCATTAAGAGATATCCCCATATTCTTCGAGTCTCACCATATCAGGCATTATAACTTCTAAATCACGGATTTTCTAAATCACCTAACGTCCAAATAGAGGAATATCCGGATATCTTAACACTATAATAGCCCAAAAGAGTTCAAATATTCCTCCAAAATTCAACTTAGGTCAACTAGTAGTGGTACCTAATCCAAGGTCGAGTCGGAGGAACTATCCTGGTTAAACAAAACTAAAGCGGATTAGACGAATGTAAGGAAAAGATAAGGAAGAACAAGAAAGAATGACTAAGGAAAGTCAGAGTCAACTAAGTCAAATCAAGTATGACTATGTATTCTCCAAGTATAAATTCGACTTAACATAAACATCAATAATACGGTTCTATGCCATTATTGAAATCGATTTCACAACTTAATTAGTCAAGTCACGGTACTACCCAACACGGTCAGGGTCCTATCTCCGGGTCACTCGGTGTAAGTTTCCATCTTACTAGCCGAGCTCACGATACCATACAATCACGCCACCCCAAACGTGACGCGACAACGATCAATCACTTAAAAAGAATTAATCAGCAGTCTAATCCAAAGGTAACAAACTCCAAGTGAAATAGAGTCTAATATGGAATTATAACAACCACTAGTACAAATTATATCTTAAGTCCGGCAAAGATCCGAATACAACCCAAAAGATTATCTTAATTAACTTACAGTCCAAACATAAATAAAATTGAAGGAGTCCAACAACAACAACAAAAAAAAGTAAAAGGAAATATCGCTCCACATCGCTGATAGAAATTCAATCTGCGGTAGGTTCGATGTCTTGTGAACTCTTCATCTAAAGGTTAGAAAACGAGGAGGGAATGAGACAGAAATCTCAGTGGATGGGGTGATCGTGTGTAAGTGTGGCGATATAAATAGTTAATGCGAGAAATTTAATTGTATGAAAACGCATGAGAGATGATGCATGATTTCACACACAGTCCACAAGCGACGTGATAAATATATTTAATTAATATACTTATACGATTAAGAAAAAGCGATTCATGGTCAAGGCACTATGGTCCAAGCAAGCGAGGAGGATTGCGTGCGTTTGTAACGCCAATCTATGCAAGACAAGTAAGCGGTTCGCGTCGGATTTGTAGCGCCAACCTATGCAATACAAGTAGCGGTTGCGTCACGGATTTGTAGCGCCAACCTATGCAATACAAGTAAGCGGTTGCGCACGGATTTGTAGCGCCAACCAAGCGGGTCCGATTAACTCCGGAATCGTGTGGATCAGCGATTCCTTCGTTCTTCCTTGTAACTCCCGAGCAAGATGGTCAAGACGTCACCTTATCGCTCGTGAGGCAAAGACAAAATCCCACATGGAGCTAGCAAGGCTCGGATTTGTCATAATCATGATTATACCTCAAGTACTACGACCCGCTTCCCTTGGACAAACTCCGTCCCTCGTTGCGGGATTAGGGCGATGGGTAGGAAGAGTGGAATTCTTGCCCGATTCCATCCCCGGCGTATCCATTATTTGAGCTCGACACACCAAGTTGACTCAGCGGAAAGTAAATACAAGTTCATGTAGTCAAAAAATGAGTAGTATTATTGATTCGGGAAGCGATTCGGGGAAAAATTTAAAAAAAAATTGCGAGTGGCAATTATGGTGTTGGCGGAGTTATTGGGATGAAGATGATTATCGGGAGGATAAGCAATCTTCGATATCTTGAAATATTAGGTGGAACATAAGTCCATTATAGATTCGAAATCGCAACACACGGGGAAGTCGCCCGCATGATCGGGTTTTAATCGGTCAAGACGATCCGATAAGTCAAGTAGTTTTGAGAAAATAAAATATTTTAATTAATAATTAAAGTCAGAGGGTCCAGGGCTGTTTTAGTAAATTAAAAATAATTTAAGTTAGGTCCTTGATAAAAGAAAAATTTACAATTAGCCCGTTTTGTAAAAATCAATACTTTTGGGGTTAAAAATTGAATAAATAAATATCCCGACCTTGAAAAATTATGAGGTCAGTTCCTAAAATCTCTAAATTGTTCAGAGATTCAGGTTTTTTAAAGTTTTGAGGTCGAGTTTTTATAAAATTCTCACATTGGCCCCAAATTTGTTAAAATTGTCATTTCGGGCCTTAAGTTTAAAATAATCGGAACTCACAAACCGGGAGGGCTTTTAATGTGATTCCAGTTGGAAAATGTCACTAAGGTTAGTGGGATATTGGAACAAAAACAGTTTTAAAACGTCATAAGTATAGGTCCCTTAACTTTTGAAAATCTCATTTTTGTCCCACTTTGAAATAATTGCCTTTAAGGCTTTTAGGGGTCCAATTGTTATGAAATTTGAACCTTGGGTCCAAAATATAATTATGTTATAGGTAAATTAGTATTTCCAGGTGCATGGGCTGCATAAGTCCTGGAAATTTCATTTGGGTCCTCAAGTTAAATCTTTTACAATTTGGTCCCTCAAGTTTTATAAAATTACTTTCCAAGCTCTAAACACTTGGATTTTTAGAATACACTTAAAATATGTTATTTCCAGTCCCTTAAGAGTTAAAATTTCAAATTTCAAAATTAGGGTCTGGTACAGTTCGAAATTTGCAAAATAGCCCTTAAACTTCTCAAATTTTACAATCTAGTCCTTGCGCTTTTAAGGGTTGATTTTATTTATCTAAAAAGTCTTAAAACTTTATTAAAATGTCAAAACATAATTTTTGAACCTGAGTACAGTCCCAAAAATCGAAAATTACAGAGGGGTCCCTTAAGTTTTATTTTCTTGCAATTAAGTCCACCAACTTTCCATTTTTGCATTTTAAGTCCAAAAATCGAAATTTAATCAATTATGCTCGACTTTTCCAGGTTATAAATCATTCAAAACATAGATTACAAGATTCATAAATATACATATCCATTTCATGCAAGCATTCATCAAGTACAACAATAAAGTGTACATGTATGTCCTATTTTTCGATAAATCGCATTTTTGAGCAACACTTGAGAATTTTTCCACTAGATACAAGAAAATAGCATGCAATACATAATATATATCTCAAGTGCTCAATAACAAAATACTACATGCATATTTTCAATTTAAAACACCTAGAAGTTGAAAGAATTTTTCCACCCACCTCGTAGTAGTTTCTCGGGTTGATCTAAAATGTAGTCTTCTTTCTTGAATCAACTTCATGACTCAAACTCTTGAAGATCAGCCCCTAAATGGTATCCAAACCATATTTTGGTGTTAAAATTAAAGTCTCAAGTCTAAAGAAAATATACTAGGACCAAATGGTTACTACTCACCTTAATGTCTTCAAGTAGTCTCAAAAAATGGAAATTTTCCTTCAAGCCTCTAACCTCCACTTGAGATGATGTAGGTCAGCCCCTAAACTCCAAAAATTTATATTCTTGAGTCAAAAATTAATTCTTCATGTTGTCAAGAGAAAAATACTAAAACCATAATTTTCTCACCTTAATAATATGTAATCTTGAATTTCCTCTTCAAGCTTGTAGTCAAATCTAGGTCTCTAATTCTTCAAGAAATTTCTCTAGGAGTACCTCAACAAGAAGGATTCAACATTATTAGATGGTGAAGGTATAAGGTTGAGGATTGGAGAAGAAAAATAGAGTTGGGAGAAATGAGATTTTTTTACCTTATGATTGAAGAATTTGATCCTTTAGAGAGGAAAATGGAAGCAAGTCTTGTGTTTTTATGATAATTATGAAATGAATAATATTGGTAGATAAAGAAAAAAAATAACAAAAATGATTGATTCCCCTAAGACAAGGAGCCAAAAGTTGGAGGGAATAATAATCATGGTGTTGGTATTTTTATTTATTAGAATTTGGTGGAAAGAAAAGTTTGTCTTTCCTTTAGGCATGTGACCAAAAGTTGAGGAAAAATAATATATATATGTAAATATATATATATATAGATATATAATTGTAGGTGTTGAAAAGAATATGAAACAACCTCCCCATTTATGGTAATTTTCGAAATTTTTTAAAAATATAAAAAAAAATATTTTTTTTTTAAAAAAATTGATTGGGAAATTGGTTGGGATGAATTATAGAATAAGATGAAATATTAGGATAAGGATTGGAATGTACTCCTAAATTGTTGGAGGTCTAATATTCCTAAAGTAGTAGTCATTCAATCAAGTATTAATACTAGAGGAAGAATATAAAATCGTTAGGCTCGAAAACGAGAAAGGTGTAATTGATGTTGAAAGAAATAAATAAAAGTCGGGTCGCGGTTCATTAATAATGTGTTTGTGATACATAGCCGAGTAATTAATCACTACAACACCGTATCTCACGTTGTTAAAATTCGGGGCCTCACATGTAATCGTATAGGAAAAAAGTATATTTAGTTTTTTATTATTATAGCCAGGGACGGACCGAGAGGGACCCCTCTCAATTTTTCATGTTATGTAGTATATATATATATAATAATATATCTATATATTATATATTTATATATAAAAGTTATTTGTCTCCTTAAATATTTTCAATCTTGCCCCCCATGCTACAATTTCTGCGTTCGTCCCTGATTATTTATAGCCGATATAATTTAAAGTTGAAGTGATATCTTCATGTTCATTTATTTTAAATGATATTTAATTTGTTGATTTCCTTAAAAGAGCCATGATTCGATTTGCAGCCTTGGTGGAAAAGATACTAAGATCAACATCGGTGGGTAAAATCTATTTGTTAGTGAAGGAAAATGACAAAGAGATCGCACTTGATAGATTGTCGAAATACGTTGCACAGTGTCAAGTTGTTTCTTTAAGAGAAAATAATTTTTCAACCTGAACTTTGACCAATTTTACACTTTGCAACCTAAATTATATGTTTTTGAAACTAACAACTTAAAATTTGCGAGTTTTTCATTTTACAACCTCTGGCCAACTAGAATTAAAATATTCCATGAATATTCTATCATGTGACTTGGAATATTCAGGTATATTCCAACTCCAGTTAGCTAGAGGTTGCAAAGTGAATAATCCGCAAAGTTTAAGTTGATTGTTGAAAAATAATAATTTAGGTTGCAAAGATTAAAAATGGCCAAAGTTCAGGTTGCAAAAGATTATTTTCTCTTTCTTTTTATGGGGAAACAAATTCTTTTGTCTAGTAATTTGGATTATTCTAAGATTTAGTCTTCTAAATAGTATTCATCTTTAAGTTTTAGTACAATTTTTTAAAATTTCGAATATTTTAGTCCGATTTAATCTGAAATTGTTTAATTTTGAAATCACAGACTATAATTGGTCTGGTGTGGACATTTAAAAAAAAAAATTGTGGATTTCGGTCATAGGTAGCAATTACGGTGTAACTAAACAATTTCGATAAAAATCAGACTAAATATCCAAAATTTTATTAGATATTGGACCAAAATTTAAATATAACTACTTAGAGAATTAAATTTTCAAGTAGTCCAAGTTACAAGATTGAAAATACCATTTTCCCTTGTTTTATCTCTATTAATAAGTTACTCATATTAATATGTCACTATATATGATCATTCCTTTACTTGGTTCTCTTAGATAATACAATCAGAGTTGTTCGAATGTATACGAGAAAAACATGGGAGCTCATATGAAGAATTTGTACGAGAGAAGTTGATACCAATTGTTGGGAATATTTGTGAACCAAATCTGGGAATGGATCCATATTCTACACATACAATTATGGATAAAGTAGATATCATAATACAATCTGCCGCTAACACAAACTTCAATGACAGGTTACTTATTTAAATTCCTCTTTTTTTTTTAACTATAATAATATCCGATAAAAAAATAGTCTCCTTATGTTTATATTATATATATATATATATCAATTTTTTTCAGGTACGACTTATTACTTGATGCAAACGTGAATGCCCCTCAACGGCTGATGAGGTTTGCTAAAAGATGCAAGAACCTCAAGCTTTTTGTTCATATTTCAACTGGTATGGAGAAATTTTTTGTGCATATTCCTCTAAGTAGTCACCGTTAAATTTTGGTTCAATATCTTTGAAAAATTTGGAAGTTTTGTCCGAAATTGTATAATTTTACCGTAATTGCTAACTAGGACCGATGGGTGCTTTGCATGGTTCAATATCTTTGAAACTTTTGGATTTTCTCCGATTTTCCGAAATTGTATAAATTTACCGCAATTGCTAACTAGGACCGATGGGTGCTTTGCATGGTTCAATATCTTTGAAACTTTTGGATTTTCTCCGATTTTCCGAAATTGTATAAATTTACCGCAATTGCTAACTAGGACCGATGGGTGATA
This sequence comes from Rehmannia glutinosa, assembly GCA_016081115.2. Classification (NCBI taxonomy): domain Eukaryota; kingdom Viridiplantae; phylum Streptophyta; class Magnoliopsida; order Lamiales; family Orobanchaceae; genus Rehmannia; species Rehmannia glutinosa. Next base: position 727,976 of record JABTTQ020003482.1, read on the forward strand.
ATATGTCTCAAAAAAATTAGGGATTTTGATGATTTTGCGCACAATTTGACTAGTCAATTAACCAAAAATTGGCACACAAAATTTGGGGATTTAAATATTTTGGTGAAATTTTTGTGTTAAATCACCAAAAATCCCCAACTATTTTGATATGTTTGCACCTAACTGGTAATAGTCAGCAATTTCCGATAAAATTACATAATTTTTTTTCAAAATAAGACTAATTGTCCAAATTTATTAAAGATTTGGTCTAAAATTTAAAGGTGCTAGGTCTAAATCTCAAAACAGTCCAATTTATATATATCATCAAATGAAATATCCCCCCGCCCCAATTAGGACTATTAATGAAGTAAAATTAACTATGTACTGCTTATATTTATGTAGCATATGTCAATGGAAAAAGAGAAGGGGTAATCTACGAAAAACCATTAGTTATGGGAGGAAATTGGAGAAATGAGGATGATGAGATATCTTCATGTTCATTTCCTGAGATAGACGTAATTGATGAGATAAAGTTGGCTATGAAATCGTGCATAACATCCACAGGCTATGATGAAACGAAAATATTGAAAAAACTTGGCCAAGAGAGGTTATATTTTTCTCTTCATCCTTTTCTTCTTTATATAAAGGCTTAATTGCAATTTTGGTAATGTAGGTATAAGGGAGTGGCATATTTGGTTCTTTAAGTATCTTATGTAGCAATTTAGGTCCCGTAAATATTTATTTTTATGCAATTTGGATCCCATAAGTTTTATTTTTGTGCAATTTTGGTCACAGATTGGTAAGTCATATTTCATCATTTGAATACCAAAATTGCACAAACTTAGAACTTTATTTTTTTTGATAAGACAAAATTTATTAATTAATAATGAGCACAAGGGGTGCTCTCCCAAAAATCAAAGTCTGATGAACAAATCCCTCACAGAGTCCAAATGCATTTGTCCATATTACATTTATTTCCTTCTATTCCTTCCCTTCTACTCATCACATTTAAAATTACAAATATATTTTGGTCTTGTATTCCATGTCTGTATCATATCCTCGTGGATGTCTGGTAGTTTTGCACAAACTTAGAACTTATGGGATCAAAATTACAAAAAAAATCAAAATTTGGCATATTTAGTGGATCAAATATGCAAATTTTTAATACATACGGGACCAAAGTTACTATACACAATAATTACAGAACTAAATATGCCACCTCCTTATATTTATAGGACCAAAACTGCAATTAAGCCTTATATAAAAATTATATAGAGTTTTTAACATTATATAAAAATTATAACAGGGCTGCATTCTATGGATATTATAATGGGTATCAATTAACCAAGGCTATGGGTGAAATGGTCCTCAATGAAATAAGAGGAGATATACCATTGCTTATCATTAGGCCATCTATTATTGAGAGTAGTTATAAAGAGCCAGTCCCTGGATGGATACAAGGATATAGGTCTTTTTATACTTACTCCAATCTTATTTAATTTCTCCTAATTATGCATCTATTACAACCTATATATATATATATATATATATATATATATTCTAACTTATGTGCTTTTTATTTATTTATGGAGATTAGGATGTTCGATCCAGTGATTATTTCTTATGGAAAAGGACAGTTGCCAGCTTATTTGGCTAATCCAAATGTGCTTATTGATATTGTAAGTATATAATTTTTTTCCTTTGATATTGTTCGCGAGCACTCTGCACCCACAACTTGTCATACCTTCTTCTTTTTAAGTTAATTATTACTTAATATTTATATTTATAATCTGATATTTTATCAATGCTCAATTTTTACAGCATGTTGATGATTAATTAATTGAATTATATAATTAAAGGTTAGCGTATATTACAAAACATATTTTGTATTTAAATTATTGTTAAAATAATTAATGTTGAATACACTCTGTAATTAATTATTTTTTAAATTAGTTAATGTGAAGTTATAGTACTCTCTAATTGAAGATTAGCTAGTTTATTAGTTACATTATTAATTTGTAACTTAAATATTATTTTAATAATTTATTAAATTTGAAAGTAATATATGAATAAAAAATAAATTTCTTTAATATTAATATTGATTAGTGAAACTATATATATATATATTTACTTATTTTTATAATAATTAATGTGGCATTATTAAACTTATTAATGATTGAATTAGTTCATTAATTAAACTAAATTAACTAAAATTATCCGTAAGAATAAAAAGTTATCTTGTATTATTTATTATTTAGAGAAAATAATTATTTGCAACTTGAACTTTAGCCATTTTTACACTTTGCAACCACTATATTTTTTGTCAACTAACAATCTAAGCTTTACGGATTTTTCACTTTGTATCCTTCGGCCAACTGGAGTTGGAATATTCCAGGAATATACCTGGAATATTCCGTGTCACATACGAGAATAATCCTGGAATATCCTAATTCCGGTTGTTCAGAGGTTGTAATGTGAAAAACTCGCAAAGTTTAAGTTGTTAGTTGCAAAAACAAATAGTTTAGGTTGTAAAGTATAAAATTGGTCAAAGTTCAGGTTGGAAAAAAATAATTTCCCTATTATTTATTTGTAAAATAAATATCACTAAGATTTGTGCTTTTGGGGGTCACTGAGTGGTATGTGACAAATTACGACCAAATTTCTATCAAATGTGCACAAACCTTTAAATTGAAATACAAATTTTGTTAGTGGCACAATTAATAAGTACCATTACAAACTAGGGGTCCCTATGTAACAAAATTGCAATTAAGATTATATAAATAGTGGTTTATATACCAAGCGGCCGGTGATCTTGACATATGTGAATATCCAGGTTCCAGTTGACATGGTGGCAAATACAACAATTGCAGCTATAGCAAAACATGGAACTACAAACGCACCACAATTACATGTCTACCATGTGGCAACTGGCTCTGTGAATCCTTTGCGAGTTTCTGACTCATTTGAATACATGTTTGAACACTTTAGTGTGAACCCTTTAAATGGCATACAAATTCTCACAAAAATGAAGTTTTTCGATGAATTTAGTGATGTTACTAAGTACCTAAGTGAGAAAATATCTGAGCATACTGGGAAGAGTAGTGCAGTTTGCACAAATCCAAAAGCGCTTCAAAAACAACTTAAAGCAAATGTTGCTTATGCTGGGAAACTTATCAAGACGTACGAGTATATGGGATTCTTTAAAGCAAGGTATGAACAAGTTGCTTATTATAATCTTCGTATAATTTCATATATAGAAAAAAATTACGTTTGGACTTTAGAATTTAATTAGTGAGAAAAACATGTTTTTCTTAGTATATTTCCTCATTACAATCTGAGAACCAAACATAGTGGAAAAATTACAATATTTATTTATTCATGTAACTAAATTTAAACGTTGTGTTAGGTTCCACACTGGCAATACTGAGAAGTTATTAGAAGAAATGTCTGAGGAGGAGCAAGTTAGCTTCAACATTGATGCGACCAAAATCGACTGGCGAAAGTATTTTGTTGAAATTCACATCCCGGGTTTAAGAAAATATCTGGTTTAATGCAAGAGTGACTATGTAAGATTATGTCATTTTCAGGAAGAAAAAAAAAGAAAAAGCAAAGAAGGATGAAAATTAAATAAGAACATTACTTGGATATATAGTTTGTTAAAAAGTCCTTATTCCATTATGTATGTAGAAACTATTCCATTGACCTATTGTTGTCCTAATTCAAAGAATTTGGTGGTATAGCCACTTTGATGTTTTCAACCATGTAACATGTTGTTGCTATTATATTAGGAAAAAAAATAAGAAAAACATAGTAACAAAATTTTCATTTAGTGACGAAAATCAGGTTAACTATATATTACGATGAAATTGTTGGAAATTAAACTTGATTTAGCCCAAGTAATATTGGGCTTGGAAGATTAATTTTGAGATAAAAGAAAAGAATGAGAGCTCAAGCCCAAATGGCCCAAGTTCTAGAATATATCTAGAAAAGTCTTATGAAAATGAGTAGGTCTCCACACCGTTTTACGGATCCTATTCCGTAAGACGGATCCCCCAGCTCAACCCGCGACCCGCAACCCGCGACCCAGCCCCGCGCACGCCCAGCCCAACCCACTAGCCAGCACCTCTTAGTTAAAAAAAAAAGAAGCTCCACAGCGGAATAGAACTCGCGACCTTAATAGACTTAAGGTGGTGTTCTACCACTACACCACTAGTACTTATTATGTAATTTTAGTATAATAATTTATATAAACCCATTCATAAATACGCCTGGTAATTAAAAAAAATTAAAAATGCCTATAAATGTAAAGGCTAAAAATCGAACCCAAGTCTACTTTATCTCAAAAAATAGATACTTATAAAAGTGTTACTTTAACTACATCATATTTATTTTTTATTTTTCCTCTTTTTTTGTTCCTAATTTGTAACTGTATTAAGAAATGTGATACTTTATCTCAACAAACGAATACTTTTACTTATAAAAGTGTTACTTTAATTATATCATATTTATTTTTTATTTTTTCTTCTTTCCTCCATTTCTAATTTGTGACTATATTAAAAAACATGATACTTTAAATTACGAAGGAAAAATAAATAAGACAGAGTTAAAGTAACACTTTTATGAGTAAAAGTATCCATTTTTTGAGATAAAGTATCATGTTTTTGTAAATAAATCACAAAGTATGAATTCAGTACAGTGAAAAAAGAAAAATAAATATGACAGAGTTAAAAGTACCACTTTTATGAGTAAAAGTATCCATTTTTTGAGATAAAATATCATGTTTTTTTTAATACAGTCGCATATTAGAAAATCATTAAATTGAAGTATACAAATGTATCATATTTAACATCAAAAGTATCACTATTTCCAGCATAAGTATTAGTTTTTCAATGGTAAAAACCATTAGCTATGAGACTAGAATGAGTACATAAAAAAAATTATTTTTTGAATAATGTTCACCTTAAAAGTATCATATTTCTTACTTGAAAGTATCACTATTTTTGGATAAAGTATTACTTTTTATTCAGAGAATTTAAAATTTTAAAATGCCATTGTCCATCATAAAAGTATCATATTTTTTTTTGAGGAAATAAAAGTATCATATTTAATATCAAATGTATCACTATTTCCAGCATAAGTATCAATTTTTCAATGTAAAAAACATTAGCTATGAGACTAGAATGAGTATATCAAAAAATCTTATTTTTTGAATATGTAAAAATTAAAGTATCAATGTTCACATTAAAAATATAATATTTATTACTCAAAAGTATCACTATTTTCAGATAAAGTATCACTTGGTATTCAGAGAATTTAAATTTCTAAAATGAAGGGATGATAATGAAACTTTATATCCATGATTATAATCATTGTTATACTACATATGCACAACAAGCACCATTGGTCCAGCGGTAGAATAGCACCTCTCTTTGGTATAGACCCGAGTTCAATTCCCAACTGGTGCAAATTTCTTAATTTTTTGATTAAGAGGATCCAACCATTGGGTGGGGGTGAGCCCAACTTGGGCTGGAGTTAGGCCCAGCGGGCGGGTCGCGGGCGGCCCAGTGTGTAAGTACTTGTATTAGATGCTGTTTTTTTTTAATATGCATGCGGGTCGCGGGCGGGTCGGGTGGGCTTTGGATCCGTCTTACGGAATGGGATCCGTAAGACGGTCCTATACAAGTTTTTGCCTATGAAAATATCTCAGATATTATATGTAGGAAATCTTGTAGAATATTCTAGTGAATGAATTATAGCCATTAGATCAAATAAATCCTAGCCATTGGTTAGGAAGTTGTACTAGTATAAATAGGGGTGTCTCGATCATTTTGTAACAAGCCAAAATTTGAGAAGAATCAATACAAGCAAATATTTCTCCACCAAAAACTCTCTTTTATTTCTTAGCCTAAATAACCTCCTCCTACTACAAAGAAAAAATAATTCCTCTTCCAACTTCCAATTTCTAAATAACCCCTTCTTACCTAAATTGAGATAACCCTCCTCCAACAAAGTGGTATCAGAGCCACAAGTTCACTTGTGGTTTACATAAAAATATGGCAAATGGTGTGGCTTCATTTCAAGTCCCTATGCTCAACACAAGCAACTATGATAATTGGAGTATTAAGATGAAGGCCCTTTTGGGTGCACATGAAGTTTGGGATATTGTAGAAAAAGGTTATGTCGAGCCACAAGACGAGGCTACACTATCCCAAACTCAAAAGGATAATTTAAAAGATTCAAGAAAGAGAGACAAGAAAGCTCTCTATCTCATCTACCAAGCTTTGGATGATGATGGTTTCGAAAAGATCTCAAGTGCAACTACCGCCAAGGATGCATGGGAGAAGCTTCAAACATCTCACAAAGGAGCCGAGCAAGTAAAGAAGGTACGTCTCCAAACATTAAGAGGTGAATTTGAAGCTTTACATATGAAAGAGTCCGAATCTATTTCCGACTATTTTTCAAGAGTTTTGGCGGTTTCTAATCAAATGAAAAGAAATGGTGAAAAATTAAGTGATGTAAGAATTATGGAAAAGATACTCCGTTCTTTAAGTCCTATATTTGAGCATATTGTCGTAATAATTGAGGAAACAAAAAATTTGGAGGAGATGACTATTGATCAATTATTGGGGTCATTACAAGCATATGAAGAAAAACATAAAAAGAAGCAAGATATTGTAGAACAACTTTTTAAAATGCAAGTGAAGGATAAAGAAGAAAGCATGAGCAATGAACGTGGTCAACATGGAAGAGGTCATTTCCAAGGACGAGGCGAACGAGGCCGTGGTCGTGGACATGCACGAGGAGGTTTCAATAATAATGAAGATAGAAGAGAATACCCAACCAGTGGACGCGGGAGGAGTAATCCAAGAACAAGGTACGAAAAATCACAAAGTAAGTGTTATAATTGTCAAAAATTTGGACACTATGCTTCCGAGTGTAGAGCTCCCAAAAACAAGGTTGAAGAAAAGGCTCACTATGTGGAAAATAAAAACGAAGAAGATGTCAATTTGTTACTAGCATACAAAGGTGGTGATGGAAGACAAGACAACACTTGGTACCTCGATACTGGTGCAAGCAACCATATGTGTGGAAAAAGAAGCATGTTTGTAGAGCTTGATGAATCGGTGAGTGGCAATGTTTCTTTTGGAGATGAGTCTAAAGTCCCGGTCAAAGGAAAAGGTAAAATTCTAATCCGCTTGAAGAATGGAAGTCATCAATTTATTTCAAATGTTTATTACGTTCCAAATATGAAAAGTAATATCTTGAGTTTGGGACAACTCTTAGAGAAAGGCTATGACATTCACATGAAAGATCGTGGTCTTTCTATAAGAGATGATAGAAATAATTTAATCACTAAAGTGCCAATGTCTAGAAATAGAATGTTCTTATTAAATATCCAGAATGATGTAGCAAAATGTCTCAAAGCTTGCTACAAAGATATATCTTGGCTTTGGCATCTACGATTTGGGCACTTAAATTTTGGCGGATTAGAATTACTATCAAAGAAAGAGATGGTAAGAGGATTACCGTCCATCAATCATCCCGATCAACTATGTGAAGGATGTCTATTGGGAAAACAATCCAGAAAGAGTTTTCCAAAGGAATCAAGCTCGAGATCACATAAGCCTCTGGAGCTCATACACACTGATGTTTGTGGACCAATCAAGCCAAGCTCTCTCGGTAAAAATAATTATTTCCTCCTCTTTATTGATGATTTCTCTAGAAAGACCTGGGTATATTTTTTGAAACAGAAGTCCAAGTGTTCGAAGCATTCAAGAAGTTCAAAGCTATGGTGGAAAATGAAAGTGGATGCAAAATCAAGGCAATGCGATCGATCGGATCGTGGAGGAGAATTCACATCTAAGGAGTTCCAAGAATTTTGCGAAGCAAATGGAATCCAGCGCCCCTTGACCAGCCTCCCAAGATCCCCCAAAGAAATGGCGTAGCCGAGAGAAAGAATAGAACAATTCTTGAAATGGCAAGGTGCATGCTCAAAAGCAAAAGGTCGCCAAAGGAGTTAGGGTCAAGAAATGGCGTGTGCGGTGTGTACTGTCAAATCGTTCACCAACCAGAAGTGTTTGGGGAAAAACACCACAAGAAGCTTGGAGTGGAAGAAAACCAGGTATCTCTCATCTAAAAGTATTTGGAAGCAAAGCATATGCACATGTACTGACGACGAGAGAAGAAGTAAGCTTGATGACAAAAGCGAGACATTCATCTTCATCGGGTATGACTCAAATTCTAAAGGTTATAAGTTATATAATCCAAATACTAAGAAGCTTGTGATAAGTCGTGATGTAGAGTTTGATGAAGAATCAGATTGGGATTTTGGCTCCCAAAACAACTTCAATTTCTTTCCGGATTTTGAAGAAAATGAGCCGAGACCGATCGAGCCAACAATAGAAGTTCAGCAAGAGCCAACTACTCCGTCCACTTCACAATCAACAGCTGAAGGAGACTCGCCACCATCATTTCTAAATGAAAGAGGCATAACACGTGCAAGGAGTCTAGAAGATCTTTATGAGAACACCGAGAGAATAGATGATATAACACTTTTCTATCTACTTGCAGATTGTGAACCCGTGACTTTTGAAAAAAAGTCCCAAAATAAAAGATGGAGAGATGGTATGGATGAGGAGATACAAGCAATCATGAAGAACGACACGTGGGAGCTGACCTCACTTCCAAAAGGACATAAGGCAATCGGCGTCAAGTGGGTGTACAAAGCAAAGAAGAATGCTAAAGGAGAAATTGAAAGATATAAAGCAAGGCTAGTCGCAAAAGGCTATAGTCAAAGAGCTGGAATCGACTATGACGAGGTATTTGCTCGATCGCTCGCTTGGAAACGATAAGGCTTATCATTTCTTTAGCAGCTCAAAACAGGTGGAAGATTCACCAGATGGATGTAAAGTCAGCTTTCTTAAATGGAGTTCTCGAGGAAGAAGTCTACATAGAGCAGCCAAAGGGCTATGTGGTGAAGAATGAAGAAGATAAAGTCTTGAAGCTGAAGAAGGCTCTATACGGATTAAAGCAAGCACCAAGGGCATGGAATAGCAGGATCGATAAATACTTGCAAGAGAATGGGTTCACTAAGTGCCCGCACGAACATGCACTTTATGTCAAGGTCAGAAAAAATGATATTATGATCGTGTGTTTATATGTGGATGACTTGATCTTCACAGGAAATAATCCAGACATGTTTGAAGAGTTCAAGAAAGCAATGACCAGAGAATTTGAGATGACTGATATTGGGCTTATGTCATATTACCTCGGCGTTGAAGTTAAACAACAAGAAGATGGGATTTTCATCTCGCAAGAAGGCTACGCAAAGGAGATTTTCAAGAGATTCAAGATGGATAACTGCAAGCCTATTAACACACCAGTGGAGTGCGGGATCAAGCTATCAAAGTATGATGGAGAAGAAAAAGTGGACCCGACATTGTACAAAAGTTTGGTTGGAAGTTTGCGGTATTTGACGTGCACAAGACCCGACATTCTCTATGCCACCAATCTAATAAGTCGATACATGGAAAATCCAACCACTACTCACATGAAGGCTGCTAAAAGGATTCTTCGCTATCTCAAAGGTACGATCAATTTCGGGTTATTTTATTCAACAACTAATGATTATAAACTTGTTGGCTATAGTGATAGCGATTGGTCTGGAGATGTGGATGATCGAAAAAGTACTACTGGCTTTGTGTTCTTCATGGGAGATACCGCATTCACTTGGATGTCAAAGAAGCAGCCGATAGTCACTCTCTCAACCTGTGAAGTCGAGCACGTAGTCTGCGATGACTTGTGTTTGCCATGCGGTTTGGTGAGAAATTCTTTGAAGGAACGGGAATGACGGGAAGAAGAACCAACTAAGATTTGTGTCGACAACAAGTCAGCTATGGCATTGGCAAAGAATCCGGTGTTTCATGATCGAAGCAAGCACATTGACACTCGCTACCACTACATAAGAGAATGCATATCAAGAAAGGACGTACAAGTGGAGTATGTAAAGTCTCAAGATCAAATTGCGGACATCTTCACCAAACCGCTCAAGCATGAAGACTTCATACGACTTAGAAGTTTTCTCGGAATGACAAATCAAGTTTAAAGGGGGGTGTTGGATTTAAACTTGATTTTGGTCCAATTAATATTGGGCTTGAAAATATATATATGAGTTAAAAGATAAAATAAGAGTCTAAGCCCAAATGGCCCAAGTTCTAGAATTTGTCTAGAAATGTCTTGAGAAAATATCTTAGATATTATTTGTAGGAAAGCTTGTAGAATATTCTAGGAAACTAGATATTTTGGAGGATGATTCTAGTAGATGAATTATAACCATTAGATCAAATAAATCCTAGCCATTGGTTAGGAAGTTGTACTAGTATAAATAGGGGTGTCTTGATCATTTTGTAACAAGCCAAAATTTGAGAAGAATCAATACAAGCAAATATTTCTCCAACAAAAAACTCTCTTATATTTCTTAGCCTAAATAACCTCCTCCTTCTACAAAGAAAAAATAATTCCTCTTCCAACTTCCAATTTCTAAATAACCCCTTCTTACCTAAATTGAGATAACCCTCCTCCAACAGTTTTTACAATGGATACAAAACAAATTCGAGTATAAATTGCATAAAATATATTAATGAGACATGCTTTAATTTTGTTTTAACCTAATTAATATATAATTTTTCAAAATAAATAATAAATTGTAAAAAAGAAAAAAAAAACATGCATTGAAAACAATTAGATAAAAATAGAAAATAAAGTTAAAAAAAGAAAATTTTATGGGGGCACGTGTCCCCATAGGTTACTATGTAGATCCGCCTATATCCATTGGCGTAGTTGGGGGGGGGGGCAACTTGGGCCCCCTCTTTAAAAAAAAATTTATTATGCAAATTTTAAAAAAATATTTAAATTTAGTTAAAATTTATATGAGTTTTCTATACGGCCCACCATACTTTCGTGTATCGGCCCACCCCGTTATAACATGCTGGCTACGTCATTGCCTATATCTGCTCTGGATTATTCTCTATATAGTTGATGCTAGTTCCCACTCTAAATACTACACTTTTGCTTTGGAATTACATACGAGTAAAAACGTGCATGGACTATTTTATTAAGACACGTACCTTAACTTTGATTGATCTGCATTTTTAATCAGCATCAATAACTATTACATGTAGAGGTGAGTGGTGTTCATGAATAGGGAATTGGTGGTTGAGTGATATTGCATGAGAATGGTGATTTGGGTGTTGCCTTTGTCACAAAAGAATGTAAGGAAGAGATAAAAGAAAGATTAGGATTATCTATGAATTGAATTGAAAAGGCTATGACACTATAAAGAAGAGATTAGAGACGAAAATAAATATCATTTAATCCATTTCATTTATTTTTATAAGTTGCCTAAATTAAGTCTATTAAAAATCAAATCAAATCAAATCAAATAATATTATTTTATTATCAATTTGATCCTTCTAGAAATATACTTATATATTAATTTTCTTAGCTATAAAATGATCATCTTTGCTAATTAGATGTTGAATAGTTACAACTTAAACAACTATGTCGTTGCTCACTCAAAGTTCATTTTGCAGCCCTCCATTAATAAAGTTCTCTTCTGGAAAAATTTCCCACAAAACTAAACTTCCATTTTTTGGTAATAATTATGAAAAGAACAAATTAAGATGTAGAAGTATTGGGAATTTGGATGGAGATTTTAATAATCGTCCTACGATTTTAACTTCTTCCCAAAACCCTCTCAAAATAAAACAGACGCCGTTAGAGGCGGAGTGTGGTGGGGATGGCGGTGGAATAGGTATCGTTAAGTTCTTTAAAGGAAAGAACATTTTCATTACTGGTGCAACTGGTCTTCTTGGAAAAGGTACTCGTATATACATATAGAGGAAAAAGTAATTTATTTAAATATTTTTTATTATTATGGCCGATATCATTTAAACTACTTCTACTGTCTTTATTATTATAGTCTTAATTGTCAATTATTATTATTATTATTATTATTATTATTATTATTATTATTATTATTGTTGTTGTTGTTGTTGTTGTTGTTGTTGTTGTTGTTGTTGTTGTTGTTATGTCGTTTGTTGATTTCGTGAAAAGAACCATGATTTAATTTGCAGCCTTAGTTGAAAAGTTATTGAGATCAACATCAGTGGATAAAATCTACTTACTTGTGAAGGCAAAAGATAAGGAGGCTGCACTTGATAGATTGTCAAAAGAAGTATATCTCTCAATCTTATATATCTTAAGTTATTTTTTTCATCTATTTGTTTTAAAAAGTGTTTGGCGGAGCTTATAACCTTTAAAGACATCTTATAAAATGTTTGAGAGTTTATAAGCTCTTTAAAAGCATTTGATAAAAAATCTGAAAAACAATCCGAAAATAAGATTTTAAAAGCTTACAAGTTATTTTTTAAAAAAGTGGGAGATCCCAACTTATTTCAAAATAATATTCTTATTATAACACTCTCCTTTGATTTTGACCATTTTAGTTACAAAATTGTCATTTCTAATATCTTATAAGCCCCATCATATTATTTTATCCAAACACTTCAACAACTTATTTTCAAAATAAGATCTAACATCTTATAAGCTATTAAAATATATTATAAAATTAAAAAAGCATTGACACATCAAACGAGGTACATGGGGGTAAAAACATACCCCCAATTTGAAAAAATCCAAGAATATTCACTAGTTTAAAATAACAATAACAAATTTGTACTCCCATATTTACCTAAAATCATACTTTAACGTATCCCTATTTCAAAAATTCTGGATCTGCCACTCTGTAAAAGCTTATAAGATCTTTTAAATAAGCTTAGCAAAACACACCATCTTAGTCGTACTGATTTGTTAAAATATGATTCTTTTTTTATTTTCCCCTTTTTGGTGTTTAGATTATACACTCAGAGTTGTTCGAAAGTATAAGAGAAATACATGGGAGCTCGTATGAAGAATTTCTCCAAGAGAAGTTGATACCAATTGTTGGGAATATTTGTGAACCAAATCTAGGAATGGATGCATATTCTACACATGCAATTATGGATGAAGTAGATGTCATAATACACTCTGCAGCTAACACAACCTTGAATGACAGGTTACATCTTTAAATATAGGGATAATTACGGAAAAAACCCTAAGGTTGCGATTAATTACGAAACAAACCCAGAGTACTTTTTTGAAAATTATAAAAAATCACTTGAGGTTTGAGCCGTCTTATATTTCCCTTCATAACAAAAAAATAATTCAAAAAATCCCTCTGTCATTCACAAAAATATTACAGTTACTCCCTTAAATTTAAGACATAATTAAACCTGAAGTTTTTTTTTTTTTTTTTTTTTTGAAACATATCTTGGTTTTTGGTAATTAGCTAAAACCTAAAGGGTATTTTGTAATTATTCCTTAAATATATTTCTTTTTTTTTCTAGCTATAATGTAAGGAATTAAAAAAGTCTCCACGCACACACATATACATGTATATATATACATATGTATACAATGGCAGAGGGAAGGGGGTTACTCCTCCCCTTTAAATTTTTTTTACACTAGAATTTTTTTCTTAAAATAACTTTAATTATAGTTTATATAATTTTCGTGTTTCGGTCTATTCCATTTTCGCGTATCGGTTCACCTCGTTTTTATTCCTGGCTCCGCCTTTGTATGTAAATATATTTCGGTGTAGGTACGACTTGTTACTTGATGCAAACGTGAATGCCCCTCAACGACTGATGAGATTTGCTAAAAGATGCAAGAACCTCAAGCTTTTTGTTCATATTTCAACAGGTATGTGGAAATATAATACACAATTACGTCCTATATGTAATATAGGATTGAGAAAAATTACAAAAACTAACCCTGAAGTTTGGAGTAATTACAAGAAAAAATCAGACAAGTTTTAAACTTAAATGAATCGTCTTGAGGTTCTATTTAGCCTTACATTTTATCCCCACCGTTAGTCGACCTGGCGAAATATGTTAATAATTATCAAATATATTATAATTACGTACAATTGTCAACTTTTCTAAATATTATAAATAATCTCAACTTTTCCTATGACTAATTTTAATATTTAGTTAGCAAATTCCGTGAGTTTGATTAACGGTTGGAATGAAAATATAAGATGGAAGCAAAACTCAACATAATTTTCGTAATTTTGAAACTCCTATAGATTTTTCTTTTTTCTTGTAATTACTCCAAACCTTAGAGATTTTTTTTCGTTGCTAAATCCGTTGCTACTTTGTCGTCCATTCTGTCGCTCCAATCCATGATTAGCGACAAATTTTTAATATTTTAGCGACAAATTTTTTCGTCGCTGTTTAGCGTTGTATATTCTAATCCATCGCTAAGGAATTAACGAAATAAAGACGGAAAAAATCTGTCGTATAATCCGTCGCTAAACAGTTTAGCAACGGATTTTATGGCCTTAATCCGTCGCTATTTTGCGATTTTCTTGAACAAAGTACTTAATTAAAATATTATGAATATGAATGCAGCATTTGTAAATGGAAAAAGAGAAGGGATAATCTACGAAAAGCCATTGTTGATGGGAGAAAATGGGAGAAAGGAGGATGATGAGGATCATATATCTTCATTTTTATATCCTGATCAGATAGACGTAATCGATGAGATAAAATTGGCTATGAAATCGTGCATAGCATCTACAGGCCATGATGCAACGATCGATTTGAAAAAGCTAGGCCTAGAGAGGTTAATTATATGCTTTTCTCATATATATATATATATATATATATATATATACTGCACTCCATTATATTTATTATTTCGTGTAAATAGGCCTTTTTAGCCATTCGTGTTTTCAAAAGATGAAATATAAAAAAAATATTTTTTAGTCATTTTACCTATAAAAAATGACAGTCGTACCCTCATTGTGTTTTTTAGTAAGTTACTTAATTGGTCATTTTAAAAAAACTGATGCTGTACATTTGTCGTTATCGAGGCATGTTCTTGGTATCTAGAAATGTACCGATCCCGAGAAATGAAAAAAGGCAGAATGAACATTTGGACTCAACAAAGCCTGCACTATTTAAATGACCTGAACATTTTTGCGCTAGAAATAGAGCAACACTACATTTTTTTTTTCTTTTCTTTATGTATGAAAACATGGAATAAAAAGGAATATTTATTTTTAGCGCAGATTTCACTGCTCTAAGATAATGCAAATTTCTAGAGATAGTCTCAAAAAGGGGTAATAAGCATGTTTTTGAAAAAAAACAAGGTTAAAAATAATTTTTTTATGGACGAATGACCAAAAATCGTGCAAACTCATATATTTATATATTAAGTTGCAGCATTATTAACATTATATAAAAATCATAACAGGGCTGCATTCTACGGTTATGATAGTACATATCAATTGAGCAAAGCTATGGGTGAAATGGTCCTCAATGAAATTAGAGGAGATATACCATTGCTTATAATTAGGCCATCTGTTATTGAGAGTAGCTACAAAGAGCCAGTCCCCGGGTGGATACAAGGAAATAGGTCAATTTATCCAAGCTCACAATATATTATTTAGGCTAAATTGCAAAATATGCCCTGAAACTATTGGGTGATGGCAAAATATATAAGACACTAACTTATTCAACTTGAAATTAGGACAATAATTTTTAAAAAATGACAAATTGAGGACTAAATTGGGAGCCGATTTCAAATGTCTCCCTTTGATTATCAATTTGGAGATTTTATTTTTGTCGGTCCTAATTGCTAACTAGACATATAACTTAGCAAATTCACGGTGACTTTGATGAATAAGAAGAAGCAGAGGGGTTTTCTCCAACTTATTTGGGGCTCGATTTTGCCGAGAGGGTGCGTAGTTTTATTTATGATTCCTTTATTTTCATTCAAGTCATCGTGAATTTGCCATGTCATATGTCTAGTCAGCAATTAGGACCGAAATAAATAAAATCCTCAAATTGAGAATCAATTTCGGGGGATTTTTAAAATCGACGGCCAATTTAGTCCTCAATCTGCCATTTTGTAAAAATTATTATCCTAAATTGCAAGTTGAATAAGTTACTGTCCTGTTTTGCTACCACCCAATAATTACAGGGCATATTTTGCAATTTAGCCTATTATTTAATATCTTTTAACCAAATTTTATTGTTCTATTGGAATCTATATCTTCTAACTTTATATTCTTGTTATTTATGGAGATTAGAGTGTTTGATCCAGTGATTATTTCTTATGGAAAAGGACTACTCCCTGCTTATTTGGCTGATCCAGATGTCCATATGGATGTTGTAAGTATATATACAAAGATTTTCATTATATATAGATAATTATAAAGGTGATACCTCTAAGGTTTTGTCTAATTACAAAAGACTGCTATTATTTTTAAAAATTAAAAATATCCCTTTAAGGTGTCACAAATATATTTTAAGGTTTGTATATATTACATAATTAATACCCTCTCCTGAGAGTACAAATTGTAAAATATTTGTAATTTTAACAGATAATTGAGATTTTTATAATCAAGCTAAATCATAGGGGTAGTTTTAGGCTGTGGTTGGATATAAACGAAATTTCATTTTCGTTCCGCTAGAGAATTTTTTTTGACCAAACATGCGATTGTTTATGAAAATTTTCAGAAAATATACTATTCTCCCACTTTCACTTTTTCTCATTTTTTCTTTCACCAATCACATCTACACATTTTTTCACAAAAAACTTATCATTATTACACATTTTTCAACAAATTTCACTATTCACTCACTCACACATTTCTAACTATCAATCACATCCAATCATTATCTTATTATTTTCAAATCAAATCAACTTTCATCATTACATATCCATTCACGCTCTCAAAATTTTCCAAAAATTTTCATCAGAATTTCTATTTCACTATTCTCTAGCGAAAAGAAAATTTTCAAAATGAAAGCATATCCAATCGCACCTTATCAATTCTCTCTCTCTCTCACTCTCTCTCTCTCTCTCTCTATATATATATATATATATATATATATTATTTTGCTAATGTCTATTTATTTTAATGTTTAGGCTCCAGTTGACATGGTGGCTAATACAACAATTGCAGCTATAGCAAAACATGGAATCGTACATACGCCACATCTGAATGTGTACCATGCGGCAACTGGCTTCGTGAATCCTTCGCGATATTCTGACATATTTGATTATGTTTATGAACACTTTATGGCGAACCCTTTAAATGGCAAGCCACCAATCACGAAAATGAAGTTATTCAATGAATTTAGCGAATTCTCTAAGTACTTAAGAGACGAAATATCTGAGCGTACTGGCATGAGAAACGCAGTTGGCATAGACGAAAAGTTGCTAAAAAAGCTCCAAAAAGAATATAAAGCGAAGGTTGCCTATGCTGAGCAACTTTGTAAGATGTACGAGTTCGCGGGATTCTTGAAAGCATGGTATGAGAATGTGCATATTATCTTGGCAAAAACTTGCGTGAGACGGTCTCACGAATTTAGATCCGTGAGACGGAGCCGTTACACAAAGTTTTAAAGATTTTTTTTTTCAGATTTTATTTTTCTTAGGGTTTATATTTGTTTTTTTAGGGTTTATTTTGTTTATTGGGTTTATTTTTAATTGATTTGAGTTTTTAGGATTTTTAGGTTTTTTTAGGGTTTATTTTTTATTTTTTGGGTTTATTTTTGTTTTTCGGGTTTATTCTTCATGGTTCATATTTTTAGGGTTTATTTTTGTTTTTTCATGGTTCATTATTATTTTTAAATTTATTTTCATGGTTCATGTTCTCAAGACGGAGCCCTTAGGAGGTCCGTCTCACGGATTTAGATCTGTGAGACCGTCTCACAAGAGACCTGCTCTACTATTTTTCTATAATTTCATAAAGTGAAACAAATTTGTCCTTTTATTTTCCGAAAACTATATTTGAGATCCAAATATAATGTAATTACAATATGTATTTACCATGTGATGACTAGATTTCTAACTTTTATGTCAGGTTCCATAATGGCAATACCCAAAAGTTATTACAAGAAATGTCAGAAGATGAGCTAGTTGACTTCGACGTTGACGCGACCAAAATTGATTGGAGAAAATATTTTGTTGAGATTCATATCCCGGGTTTAAGAAAATATGTGCTTAATAATGCAAAAGTGTCTTCATAACAAGACTATATAGGTGTGATTGAATAATTTATTTTTATGTGCATTTTAATTTGCGAGAGAATAGTGGTGAAAAATTGTTTTTGAAAGAGAGAAAGTGAAAAAGTAGAGTGTGATTGGAATATGTGAGATAAAAATTAATAAATATGGTGATGTGGTTGACCTATTGTATGAAATAACAATTATTTGTGAGAATTTTTGTAAGACGACATTTTGAATGTGTTTTCTGAAAATTCGATTTCTTTTCCTCTATCCAGTTTTTAGTGTTTCTATTATATTTCAAACCAAATAAGACCAAGTTGTACTAATGTATCGATCTATTCTATCTATCTATCTATCTATCCTATTCTAAATTCGCGAATGCTTCTGCAAATTTTTGAGTTGACTTAAATACCCCTTCCAAATATTATTAATGACATAAAAGTAATTTACAATTTAGGATATATTTTAGAAGGATAATATCAAGGGGTTATATAATGTAACACCATAATTTATTCTCTGTGTTAGTGAATTATAGACTTTAGAAATTTAATTTTGGCCCCGTATAAGAGAATTTTCAGATTTATTTATTTATTCAGCTAACCCAATCATTTTTTTAAAGATTCATTTTATTAAGCATGCATTTCAGAGTCAAAGTTAAGCAATTGTTTTTTATTAGATTTGAAGTCGTATTTCATTGAGATACATCATTATCAATAAAGCAAAACATTTTCTCCAATGAATGTCATTAGACTTAACCTAATACAATCATAATTTGTGGCTATATTAGAAAATCTGATACTTTTATCTAAAATAACCGATACTTTTTCTCATAAAATTGTTACTTTAACTGAGAAAGAAAAACAGAAAAAAAAGGCAGCCAACTGCTGTTGACCCGCGGACTTGGTCAACAGGATCCGCGGGTCAAATAGGATCCGTCTTACGGATTAAGACCTGTAAGACAGTCCTATATGAATATTTGCCTCCAACTATAGAAACATGTATGTATATATTTTAATAGAGAAAATAATTATTTGCAACCCGAACTTTGGCCATTTTAACATTTTGCAACCAAAACTATATTTTTTCAACAACCTAAACTTCGCGGATTTCTCATTTTGCAATCTCCGGCCAATCGGAGTTGGAATATTCCAGGAATATACCTGGAAATATTCCGGCTCCCATGAGAGATTTTTCCTAGAATATCCTAATTTCGATTTGGCCGGAGGCTGTAAAGTGAAAAACTCACAAAGTTTAGGTTGTTAGTTGCAAAAACAAATAATGTAGGTTGCAAAGTGTAAAATTTGTAAAAGTTCAAGTTGGAATAAATATTTTCCCTATTTTAATATTACTTAGCTTCACAAGTGATTTATTTAGTATGGTTGTTATTATTATTATTATCATTATTATTACCATTATTATTCATATTTTCTTTTAACAAATAAATTATATTTATTTAATACAATGTATAATCAACCACATAAATTATGGGTTTAATAATCAGTACCGCACAAATGCCTTAAAATAACTAATTGTGCCATATAAAATGAAATGAATTGAATCATGCTAAATGTCAAAACAATACAAGTCATACCTAAATAGCATGTAATTCATGAACTTTATTGGCCGAGTGAATTCTGGCCAAGTGAGTTCTGCAACTTGGATGTTACATTCTCCCCTTCTTTACGATGAGATCTTCATAGATCATGAGTTTTGGCTAGTTAATCAGCCATCAAGAATTCTTCCTTGACTACGCAAATTAAATCATAAATACAAAACCTAAAAGTTGCCTAAATTGAAGTCTATTAAAATAAAATAAAATCATGTTATTTAATTTTCTTATCAATTTGGAATATGAAACACTTCGAATTAATATCAACCTTCCTGTGTGTACGTATTAAATTTTGTAGCTATGAATAGATAATCTCTACTTAATTAGATGATTTGATTAGTTATGGGGAAACATGCATGCATTCCTACCAAACTAGAGTTTCATTGTTTGGTAATCATGAAAAGAACAAATGAAGATCAATAAATGTTGGAAAGTTCGCTACCGATTTTAATGGTAATACCTACCTACCAAACTAGCTAGAGTTTCATTGTTTGGTAATTACGAAAGGAACTAACTAATTAAGATCAATAAATATTTGGAACGTAATCCCTCCGTCCCAATTATATAGTCCAGTTTGACTTTTCACATGTATTAATAAAAGTATTAAAAATTACAAATATACAAAATACTTATTTGATTCGCCCTTATATAATAGGGTAAATTATAAAATACATATTAAATATGGTTATAATAGTAAAAGAGTTGAAAAGTAGAATTAAATATAGAAAGCGAACTATATATTTGGGACATCCCAACGAGGAATAGTGGACTGTATATTTGGGACGGAGGAGTATTCCATTTTCTCCTCGACAGGAGCCGTGCGTAACAATTTTTTGGCCTGAGTCAAACTTTAGAATGTGCCTTTTTTAAAAATTTAAAGACAAACATAAAATAATATTAAAAAATAAACTTTGTATGATATACAATATAAGTTAACATAATATGACGATCATGTTCAAAATAATTATTTAAATACAAATCGCCTCACAATTTATTAAAAAATAATCTTTGTATGATATACAATATAAGTTAACATAATATGACGACCATGTTCAAAATAATTATTTAAATGCAACTCACCTCACAGTTTGGGCGACAAAATATTAATCAAGTCTGTATAATCAAGTTACCCAATTATTCATTTCTCAATTGATAATATAACTAACTCATTCAATCTTTCTTGTTAGGTGGTTCATCTCAGAAAGTTTTAAGGGATAATTACAAAACTCCGTCTGCGGTTTGGCTAATTACAAAAACAAATATAGAGATTTTTGAAAATTGTAAATCGGGTTTCTATAGAATAAGGATCTCAAACAATTATAAAGAGAAATTAGTTAACCCTATAAAAATCATCTAAAATTTGAATATATATAGACACACACACACACACACACACATAAAACTAGTGTTCTAAAAAGCGTTAGGCGCTAGTCAGGTGCCGACTAGGGCTAGCAGCGCTGGCGTGGCCTAGGTGGGGCATAATCAAAAGAAAAAACCTAGGTGGAGAAGGGGAGTCTATCGCCTACGCGGGGACTAATCGGGGTTAGACGGAGATTTTTATATCAGTGCATAAAACAATAAAACTTTTGGTAAATTTTATTATTTTTTTGGGCCTAAGTACTTTCACTCAATGGTCTCAAAGAAGGCACGACCTGACACCGACCCCTCGAATCATCTATGTAGAGACAGGGTTCGTTAGGTTCTTTAAAGGAAAGAATATTTTCATTACTAGGGCAATTGGT
The DNA here is from genome assembly GCA_016081115.2 of Rehmannia glutinosa. Taxonomy (NCBI): domain Eukaryota; kingdom Viridiplantae; phylum Streptophyta; class Magnoliopsida; order Lamiales; family Orobanchaceae; genus Rehmannia; species Rehmannia glutinosa. Next base: position 749,428 of record JABTTQ020003482.1, read on the forward strand.
CTTCTCGGAAGAGATACATGCATGCAATGGCAAAACCAGGACACTCTAACGTGTGGATCGGATAGAAACCAAAAAAGACCATACAAATTAGCATTAAAAATATTTTCTGCTAGTGCATGCATGCGTATAAATAGAAAAAGCATATTTAACTAGCAAAATTATTTTTTTAGTCATATAAGTGGACTTATTCGGAAATTTGGCTCACTTATTTCAATTTTGAAAATTAGTCATTTAAATGGATTTTTTTGGTGTTTTGGTCCTATTACCTGCTACAATAGGTAAAAGTTACCTACTAGCTGACATGAAATTTATATAGAAAAATAAATTAATCTGGCAGTTGAAAATGATGGAGGAGAAAAAAGGAACAAGGATGAAGAAGGGATAAAATGAAAATATGGAAAAAGGGAAAAAAGGATAAAAATGAGTTGACCATTTTTCTTCCAAAGTCAATCTGCCACCTCAACACTAAAAATATTTTTTAAAAAAATTAAATTCCAAGTCATCCTAGCAGGTAATATTTACCTGCTATAGTAGGTAACAAGACCAAATCTCTGAAAAAAATATCTTTAAATGACTTATTTTTAAAATTGGCAAAAGTGAAAATAAAATCTTCGAATAGATTCACTTAGAGGACTAAAAAATATTTTTTCCCATATTTAACATTTATTCAATTTATTTTATATATAATAGAGTAATTAAATATTGTGCGCATCATCTCGCTACAAGAAAATTTGAGTTACCGATAGAATATACTGACAAAAATAATTTTATCGATAAATATTTATAATTATCTACATAATAAATTTGAAATAGTGTATAACACATGCCTTTTTAGTTGGGTTGTACAAGATATGCCTTTTTAGTTGGGAAATACCTATAAGGAACAAGACTTGAACCATATCACATGGTCATTACTTCTGAGAATGTTAAGAGTTAGAGTTTGATCCATGTGATATGGTTCAAGAGTCTTCTTTATAGTTATTTGTCAATTCAAAAGGCGTGTTAGAAGATAATTATGTGTATGATCTAATAATGATTAATAGTATTAGATGATTAATTAAGTAATTTTAAAATTAAATAATGTGTAAAATAATTAATATAAAAAATATTGGTAAAAAACAATTTTGTCCCAAACAATATATATTATCGTAAAATTCCCAACGACGTCTGTCCAAAGGATATTGTCCGTTTAAGATAAAGATGCATGGGTCGATTATGATATTTGGTACAACAGATTCGTAGTCGTCACAAGGCCGTCCATAATTGTTTATATGAGATCTTCATATTTGCCTAAGTTGAAGTCTATTAAAATCAAATCAAATCAAATCAAGTCAAATTACAAAATTAAGGCGTATTAATTAATTTTGTTACCTATAAATAGATCATCTCTACTTTAATTATATTTATACAAGCTAGTTAACTAAAAAAAACAATGTTGCTCAGTACTCAAAGTTCATTTTGCACACCTTCATCAATAAACTTCTCTTTTGGAAAACATTCCCACAAAACTAAACTTCCATTTTCTGTTAATAATTATGAAAAGAACAAATTAAGATCGACGAGTATTGGGAATTTGGCTGGCGATTTTAACAATGTTGATACTTTTTTAGCTTCTAATTCCCACCACCCTCTCGAAATAAAACTGCCGTCGTTAGAGGCGGAGTGTGGTGGGGATGACGGTGGGATAGGGATCGTTAAGTTCTTTAAAGGGAAGAACATTTTCATTACTGGTGGAACTGGTCTTCTTGGAAAAGGTACGTAATCGTATAGGAAAAAAGTATATTTAGTTTTTTATTATTATAGCCAGGGACGGACCGAGAGGGACCCCTCTCAATTTTTCATGTTATGTAGTATATATATAATAATATATCTATATATTATATATTTATATATAAAAGTTATTTGTCTCCTTAAATATTTTCAATCTCGCCCACCATGCTACAATTTCTGCGTTCCTCCCTGATTATTTATAGCCGATATAATTTAAAGGTTGAAGTGATATCTTCATGTTCATTTATTTTAAATGATATTTAATTTGTTGATTTCCTTAAAAGAGCCATGATTCGATTTGCAGCCTTGGTGGAAAAGATACTAAGATCAACATCGGTGGGTAAAATCTATTTGTTAGTGAAGGAAAATGACAAAGAGACTGCAGTTGATAGATTGTCAAAAGAAGTACGTTGCACAGTGTCAAGTTGTTTCTTTAAGAGAAAATAATTTTTTCAACATGAACTTTGACCAATTTTACACTTTGCAACCTAAATTATATGTTTTTGAAACTAACAACCTAAAAATTGTGAGTTTCTCATTTTACAACCTCTGACCAACTAGAATTAAAATATTCCATGAATATTCTCTCATGTGACTTGGAATATTCAGGTATATTCCAACTTCAGTTAGCTAGAGGTTGCAAAGTGAATAATCCGCAAAGTTTAAGTTGATTGTTGAAAAATAATAATTTAGGTTGCAAAGATTAAAAATAGCTAAAGTTCAGGTTGCAAAAGATTATTTTCTCTTTCTTTTTATGGGAAAACAAATTCTTTTGTCTAGTAATTTGGATTATTCTAAGATTTAGTCTTCTAAATAGTATTCATCTTTAAGTTTTAGTACAATTTTTTAAAATTTCGAATATTTTAGTCCGATTTAATTTGAAATTGTTTAATTTTAAAATCACAGACTATAATTGATTTGGTGTAAACATTTAGAAAAATTGTGATTTCGGTCATAGGTAGCAATTACGGTGTAACTAAACAATTTCGATAAAAATCAGACTAAATATCCAAAATTTTATTAGATATTGGACCAAAATTTAAATATAACTACTTAGAGAATTAAATTTTCAAGTAGTCCAAGTTACAAGATTGAAAATACCATTTTCCCTTGTTTTATCTCTATTAATAAGTTACTGATATTTAATATGTCACTATGATCATTCCTTTACTTGGTTCTCTTAGATAATACAATCAGAGTTGTTCGAATGTATACGAGAAAAACATGGGAGCTCATATGAAGAATTTGTACGAGAGAAGTTGATACCAATTGTTGGGAATATTTGTGAACCAAATCTGGGAATGGATCCATATTCTACACATACAATTATGGATGAAGTAGATATCATAATACAATCTGCCGCTAACACAAACTTCAATGACAGGTTACTTATTTAAATTCCTCTTTTTTCAACTATAATAATATCCGATTAAAAAAATAGTCTCCTTATGTTAATATATATATATATATATCATTTTTTTTCAGGTACGACTTATTACTTGATGCAAACGTGAATGCCCCTCAACGGCTGATGAGGTTTGCTAAAAGATGCAAGAACCTCAAGCTTTTTGTCCATATTTCAACTGGTATGGAGAAAATTTTTGTGCATATTCCTCTAAGTAGTCACCGTTAAATTTTGGTTCAATATCTTTGAAAAATTTGGAAGTTTTGTCCGAAATTGTATAATTTTACCGTAATTGCTAACTAGGACCGATGGGTGCTTTGCATGGTTCAATATCTTTGAAACTTTTGGATTTTCTCCGATTTTCTGAAATTGTATAAATTTACCGCAATTGCTAACTAGGATGGATGGGTGCTTTGCATGGTTCAATATCTTTGAAACTTTTGGATTTTCTCCGATTTTCCGAAATTGTATAAATTTACCGCAATTGCTAACTAGGACCGATGGGTGATAATATGTCTCAAAAAAATTAGGGATTTTGATGATTTTGCGCACAATTTGACTAGTCAAATAACCAAAAATTGGCACACAAAATTTGGGGATTTAAATATTTTGGTGAAATTTTTGTTTTAAATCACCAAAAATCCCCAACTATTTTGATATGTTTGCACCTAACTGGTCATAGTCAGCAATTCCGATAAAATTACACAATTTTGATCAAAATAAGACTAATAGTCCACATTTATTAAAGATATTGGGCTGAAATTTAAAGGTGACTAGGTCTAAATCTCAAAATAGTCCAAGTTATATATATCATCAAATGAAATATCCCCCCGCCCCAATTAGGATTGTTAATGATTTAAAATTAACTATGTACTGCTTATATTTATGTAGCATATGTCAATGGAAAAAGAGAAGGGGTAATCTACGAAAAACCATTAGTTATGGGAGGAAATTGGAGAAATGAGGATGATGAGATATCTTCATGTTCATTTCCTGAGATAGACGTAATTGATGAGATAAAGTTGGCTATGAAATCGTGCATAACATCCACAGGCTATGATGAAACGAAAATATTGAAAAAACTTGGCCAAGAGAGGTTATATTTTTCTCTTCATCCTTTTCTTCTTTATATAAAGGCTTAATTGCAATTTTGGTAATGTAGGTATAAGGGAGTGGCATATTTGGTTCTTTAAGTATCTTATGTAGCAATTTAGGTCCCGTAAATATTTATTTTTATGCAATTTGGGTCCCATAAGTTTTATTTTTGTGCAATTTTGGTCACAAATTGGTATGTCATATTTCATCATTTGAATACCAAAATTGCACAAACTTAGAACTTTTTTTTTTTGATAAGACAAAATTTATTAATTAATAATGAGCACAAGGGGTGCTCTCCCAAAAATCAAAGTCTGATGAACAAATCCCTCACAGAGTCCAAATGCATTTGTCCATATTACATTTATTTCCTTCTATTCCTTCCCTTCTACTCATCACATTTAAAATTACAAATATATTTTGGTCTTGTATTCCATGTCTGTATCATATCCTCGTGGATGTCTGGTAGTTTTGCACAGACTTAGAACTTATGGGATCAAAATTACAAAAAAAAAAATCAAAATTTGCAGGACCAAAATTGCTACATAGCATATTTAGTGGATCAAATATGCCAAATTTTAATACATACGGGACCAAAGTTACTATACACAATAATTACAGAACTAAATATGCCACCTCCTTATATTTATAGGACCAAAACTGCAATTAAGCCTTATATAAAAATTATATAGAGTTTTTAACATTATATAAAAATTATAACAGGGCTGCATTGTACGGATATTATAATGGGTATCAATTAACCAAGGCTATGGGTGAAATGGTCCTCAATGAAATAAGAGGAGATATACCATTGCTTATCATTAGGCCATCTATTATTGAGAGTAGTTATAAAGAGCCAGTCCCTGGATGGATACAAGGATATAGGTCTTTTTATACTTACTCCAATCTTATTTAATTTCTCCTAATTATGCATCTATTACAACCTATATATATATATATATATTCTAACTTATGTGCTTTTTATTTATTTATGGAGATTAGGATGTTCGATCCAGTGATTATTTCTTATGGAAAAGGACAGTTGCCAGCTTATTTGGCTAATCCAAATGTGCTTATTGATATTGTAAGTATATAATTTTTTTCCTTTGATATTGTTCGCGAGCACTCTGCACCCACAACTTGTCATACCTTCTTCTTTTTAAGTTAATTATTACTTAATATTTATATTTATAATCTGATATTTTATCAATGCTCAATTTTTACAGCATATTGATGATTAATTAATTGAATTATATAATTAAAGGTTAGCGTATATTACAAAACATATTTTGTATTTATATTATTGTTAAAATAATTAATGTTGAATACACTCTGTAATTAATTATTTTCTAAATTAGTTAATGTGAAGTTATAGTACTCTCTAATTGAAGATTAGCTAGTTTATTAGTTACATTATTAATTTGTAACTTAAATATTATTTTAATAATTTATTAAATTAGAAAGTAATATATGAATAAAAATAAATTTCTTTAATATTAATATTGATTAGTGAAACTATATATATATTTATTTTTATAATAATTAATGTGGCATTATTAAACTTATTAATGATTGAATCAGTTCATTAATTAAATTATATTAACTAAAATTATCCGTAAGAATAAACAGTTATCTTGTATATTATTTATTATTTAGAGAAAATAATTATTTGCAACTGAACTTTGGCCATTTTTACACTTTGCAACCACTATATTTTTTGTCAACTAACAATCTAAACTTTACGGATTTTTCACTTTGTATCCTTCGGCCAACTGGAGTTGGAATATTCCAGGAATATACCTGGAATATTCCGTGTCACATACGAGAATAATCCTGGAATATCCTAATTCCGGTTGTTCGAAGGTTGTAATGTGAAAAACTCGCAAAGTTTTAGTTGCAAAAACAAATAATTTAGGTTGTAAAGTATAAAATTGGTCAAAGTTCAGGTTGGAAAAAAATATTTTCCCTATTATTTATTTGTAAAATAAATAATACTAAGATTTGTGCTTTTGGGGGTCACTGAGTGGTATGTGACAAATTACGACCAAATTTGTACCAAATGTGCACAAACCTTTAAATTGAAATACAAATTTTGTTAGTGGCACAATTAATAAGTGTACAATTACAAACTAGGGGTCCCTATGTAACAAAATTGCAATTAAGATTATATATATAATGGTTTATATACCAAGCGGCCGGTGATCTTGACATATGTGAATATTCAGGTTCCAGTTGACATGGTGACAAATACAACAATTGCAGCTATAGCAAAACATGGAACTATAAACACACCACAATTACATGTCTACCATGTGACAACTGGCTCTGTGAATCCTTTGCGAGTTTCTGACTCATTTGAATACATGTTTGAACACTTTAGTGTGAACCCTTTAAATGGCATACAAATTCTCACAAAAATGAAGTTTTTCGATGAATTTAGTGATGTTACTAAGTACCTAAGTGAGAAAATATCTGAGCATACTGGGAAGAGTAGTGCAGTTTGCACAAATCCAAAAGCGCTTCAAAAACAACTTAAAGCAAATGTTGCTTATGCTGGAAAACTTATCAAGACGTACGAGTATATGGGATTCTTTAAAGCAAGGTATGAACAAGTTGTTTATTATAATTTCCGTATAATTTCATATATAGTTGGGACTTTAGAATTACATATGTAATGAGATTTGAAAATTTGTGTTAGGTTCCACACTGGCAATACTGAGAAGTTATTAGAAGAAATGTCAAAGGAGGAGCAAGTTACCTTCAACATTGATGCAACCAAAATTGATTGGCGAAAATACTTTGTTGAAATTCACATCCCGGGTTTAAGAAAATATCTGCTTAATAGTGCAAAAGTGCCTTCATGAAAAAAAAAGGGAAAAATAAAATAAACCAAAGAATTAAGGAGAAAAAAACAAGACTTTGATCAAGGCTTTGATTGATTGTGTGTTACAAAGTCCTTGTTCAATAAATAAGTGCAATTGTGTGATTGAGTGATTTTTCGTTTCGTTCATTTTCATTTTGTGAGAGAATGTAATGTAAAAAGTTATGTTTGAAAGAGAGAGTGAAAAAGTATAGTGTGATTGGACGTTAGATGCAAAATAAGGATTATAGTTGATGACACTGATTTACTGTATGAAATGATGATTGTTTTTAAGAATATTTGTAAGGTGAAATTGTGATTGGGTTTTAAAAATTGGGTTTGTTTTCCTCTGTCCACTTTTTTAAATGTTTCTATTATATTTCAAAACAAATAATACCAAGTTGTACTAATGAAATTAACTTACCATAAATCCTTAAAGTATATACACTGAGGAGGAAATTACACTAAATTTCATGTACTATTCATATTTTTACATTTTGCCATATAAGCTATTTTTTGTTACACTTTAACATATGAACTATATAATTTTTTATATTTTCCCCTATATGGACAATTTTATCCCTAAAGTGTTGTTTTTCATAGAATAATTAATAATAGCTCATTATGATCATATTAGACTCATCATGCAACCCGATATAAAAATTAATGATCCCTCAAATTCATACCTTGTCTCAACGAAATATAGATGTGTATTCCTAGCCGACCTTTAGGTTGTTCTGTACAGCCCATCCACATACTATTTTACGACTAACTTAACAAGCATCGCAGTGGTTGAAAAAACAAAACTTATAACGGAAAAAAAATTTGTTGCTAACTTTAGACATTACCAACGCATGTTTAAGTATTCGCCACTAACCAATTAAAAAAATACAATATAATTCTAGTCAATTAGCGACAAAAAATCGTCAATAACAACGATTACCTAAATACATTCCAGTCAAACAATTTATGAATTTAAAGGATTATTAATTTTTTTATACAAAAACATGATTGGTCGGATATGATCGTAATGAACTATTTTCATCATTTCAAGGAAAACAAAACTTTAGGGGTGAAGTTGTCCATATAGGATAAAGTGTAAAAAATTTCATAGTTCATTTGGTAAAGTGTAACAAAAAATAGTTTATATGGTAAAGTATAAAAATGCGAGTAATACGAGGGTTTTAGTGTAATTTCCTCTGCATTGAGACTTGTGTTCAAACTGAGAATACAAACTCATTTGTCTTTGGAATTAATCGATATGTTTTGTAATACTACAAGAAATTACCGACAGAACTGTTGAAATTTGGTTGTGTGAAATTGGGTGTTGACCCGATTTTAACCAACTATTTAAGTGGTTTCCATTAGTGAAAATGGAACTAAATTATTTGTAAAAATTCTACTAAGTGAGTAGATGAGATTGACATTTGTAATTTGTCAAAACTAATTCCGGGTGAATGGGAAATTGAAGCTAGATGTTAGCCACTTAAAACTCAAAAATGGTATGGAAAATGGAAAATGTGGGGAAGGAGAAAAGCTCCATCCCACATAGGAGGAAAGACCAAAGTTTGCTCAATTAATAAATCCCAAGTTGGACAATTGGGTTTGGGCCCTTGGGGCACCAAAGTTTTTAAAGAGGTGAGGACCTACATGCTTGTGGGTTTTAGTTTAAAACACACACGCGCGCTCCGCCACTGCCCGCCCAAGTGCGGGTCCGGACCGTGGGCGGTGGGCCTGGGCTTCAAGGTCCAAACATTTTGGACCAAATTTATTTAAAACCCTTTTAAAATATTAATTAATTATTTTTTAATTAATTAATTAAATCCAACTAGGGTGCACGGACGCGCACCGCGCGCTGAGGCTAGCATGCGTATGTCCGCCGCGCAGACAGTGAACTTAATTGTATGCGCGCGCACGTGTGCGCAGACGCGTACGTCTGAACTGTTGCACCTGTTCGAGCAAACCAGGTGCATTTTTTGGCTGTAGCCATGTCTTTTCGAGCCAAAAGACATGTCCTTTCCATCGGGCACCTTGATTCCTACATATACGAACCCCCTGCAGATGAAAACAATACGAAATTTAAGCCTAATTAAAAATCGAGTCATTTGCATCAGCATATTGATACCCTTCCCTTCATAGCTTGAAAGCCTTAAACACTAAAGTTCATTATAGTTTCGACTTTTGCAAGTGTTGCTAAGTCGAAACATTAAAGTCGTTGTATCTTAGGGACGATCGCCGAAACCGTAAGCACTACGTATATAGGGTGGTATCATCTTGCGGAGACTATATAAAATACAGGCCTCGACTTTGGTTAAATATCACACTTAGTCATTTCTTTTAAACAGTAAACCACCTAAACAACAAGAAAATAACGACAGAAATGATTTTGCCACTAAATTTTACAATTACCTACAGAATACCTACAGAATAAAAAATATCATTTTTCCCCAAATTATACCGATAAATTACCAACAGATTACTGACAGTTTTTCAATTACCGACAGATTTTTTGTAGGTATTTACCAACAATTTTAGATTATGTAGGTAAATATTTTACCTACAATGATTTTACCTACACTTTACAATTTTCTTAATACTTACCTACAATTTTGTAGATAAACTGGTTTTTTCTTGCAGCAGTGTAACCGAAAATCTGATTTAAATTATTTACTATATCTAGTCAAAATGTCCCATTGAATCTGTAATATGAAAGCAATTTGATATTATTGTCCAAACAATTACCACAATTGTCTCATATATTGTAAATATTTGTAATACACTTTATAGAATTTTTTGGTATGAAGTTGTTATAAAATGTTATTTTGCAGCAGTCCACGTACACACTAAATGCATCCCCTCATTTTTTTTTGGGAAAATTACATAAAATACCCTCTTTTTGTTAAACATGCCACAAAATACGCTCATACCACTTTTGTATCTATTTTTTCCTTTTGTACCTACTTTTTCCTTTTTTATGCTCCTGTATATTTTTTTGATTTTTTTTATTTTTTTCATTTTTTTGTTCATGTATTGTTTTATATGTTATATATGCAATGTTGTTTAAATTTGTTTCTTTATTGTTTTGATGTTTCAAAATAACTTTTACCTATTTCTGTTGTTTTTTATTCATGTATTGTTTTGTACATTGTTCTATGGTTTTGGTGTTGTTCTATAATATTTTTAATGTTATTCTAATAATTCTTTTGTTGTTTCCATGTAGTGTTCAATGTGTAAATATATTTTTTACCGATTTTTAAGCTCTTTTTATTCATGTGGTGTTTTTAATATTTTTTTACGTTGTTTCTGGGTTGTTACCATACCGTTTTTAATGTTGTTCCGATGTTTTTTTTGTTGTTTCCATGTAATTTTCGATGTTTAAATACAATTTTTACCTATTTTTAACTCTTTTTGCTCATATGGTGTTTTCTATATTATTTCGGGTTTGTTTCTATATTGCTTCCTGGTTGTTTCCAAGTTTTTTACGTTTTCATGCATTGGGTCAAAAATTGAATTGTGTTTTTTTATTCTTGTTTCTATAATATTTTTAATTTGTTTGGTTTTAATGTGTGTTGTTTTATGTGTATATTTCTTGATTTTTTATAAGACTTCGAGTGTGAAATGTATAACTTAACGAGCGTAAAATTTATTTTTTCAGTAAAATTTTATCAAAAGAAACATGCTTGAAACATGTTTGAAACAATCTTGAAACAAAGCGTAAAAAAGTCCGAAAATTTTGGCAGGAGCGTAAAGTTGTGTTAAAAAAAGGGCGGGAGCGTAAAGTTGGGTAAAATAGTACCAAAAAGCGTAAAAGGCTAACACTGTTTCCAAAAGGTGGAGTATTTAAGTCAATTTCCCCATTTTTTTTCATAAACTTAGCCCAATATATACATTGTCGCACCCAAACATGCCCCTTTAATGTGACAAAGGAATGAAAAACAAAATCAAACTCATATGCCAATCATTGAGAAAACTGCAATATTAGTCCCACAAGAAAATATAGAACGCTGACATGAGAGATAAGCATGACTATATATATAAACTTGTAATTAATTAGAATCTGTCATGGGCATTTATGAATATTACACTCATATTTTACTGAATCTGTTCTGTCATTTTTAGATTCTTGTGAAGAACACACCCAATGGCGGAGCCAGAACACTCTAGTAGGGTGGACCGATACACGAAAATAGAACAGGCCGAATATAAAATCCAAAAAAAAAAGTAATACAAATTCTAACTATTTTTTTTAAAATAAAATTCTCATTAACTTTTTTTTTTAAAAAACAAAAGTGGGCTGGGCCAGGGCCAGGTTTGCCCAGCCCTGAATCCGCCAGTAAACACACCACTCTGCCCATGGATACACGCCCCCGTTCCGTCCTCTAGACATTGATCACTCACATCGGGACAATCTTTCAGAACCTCTTTGTCAGTCGTTGTTGGATGACTTTCAATGTCTTTAATGAAAAAAAAATCCATTTAAAAAAGAAAAAAAATAAAAGAAGATGGATGTGACACGATCTTTGATAATTAATTTCTACAATAGACTTGTAGCCATATATTATCAAGGCCGCCAAGAATTATTTCGATGAGATCTTCATGATCATGAGTTTGGCTGCTAGTTAATCAGCCATCAAGAATTATTCCTTGACTATGCAAATCATAAATACAAAACCTAGAAGTTGCCTAAATTGATCAGCCTAATAAAATTAAATCAAATCATATTATTTTCTTATCAGTTTGAAATATGCAATTAATATCGATCAACCTAGCTAGCTTCCTGTATATATCATATACCAAATATGCCAATTTTTTATATTTATGGGACCAAAATTGTTGCACATAATACTTATAAGACTTAATATACCACTTTCTTATATTTACAGGACCAAAATTATAATTAAATCCATTTATAATAATTTAATCTTTTAGATGAGATGGTCATTTAATAATAGCAAATGGTAAATATATTTTTATTTACAAAACTACCAAAACACATTTTTGTAAAAATAGAAGCACTTCACCCCAACTTTTAGATTTTCATTTAATGAAGCAGAAGCAAACCAAAAAACAATATTTGCAAGCACCAAAAAGCTATTGATATGAGATCTTCATAGTTTGGCGGATAGTTAATAAGCCAACATGCAAGAAATCTTCGTTGACTATGCAAATAATAAATACAAAGCCTATTAAGTTGTCTAAATTGAAGTCTATTAAAATCAAATCTAATAAACCAATAAAGTGAATTTACCACTTTAAAATAGCCCAAAAACTGACTAAAAGAGCCAGGATCTGCGGACTCTTCACCCGAGTTGGGTGAACCCGGCCCAACCAAGCCGAACCAACCACAACCCGAGTGTTTGGACACATGCCAGGCCTCCCCGATGACGCCATGTGTAAAGTAATGCTAATACTAATCAAGAGTATTATAAATAGTCACTTAGTCAGACATACATTCCAAAGAGTAATTTTTACAGTTCACAATAATTACTTGCTCATACTTTATTACCTCACGACCTAAACTGGCTTAAGCATTTGAGGCCTTAGATGTGGGTCATCTCAGCTAGCCTAACGTGTGTCTGTTTTAGGTCACCCGTCTATTAAAGTACCCGAAGTGACACCGAACGTGAACCCAAATTAAGAGGAGCCTTCAGGTACACTGATTTACTTGCTTAAATCAAAATCAAATTATTTTCTTATCAATTTGATCCTTCCAAATACACAACCCTAGCTTCTAATATCAACCTTCCTATATTAGACCTTGATTACTTTCTATCTTCATAAGTAAGCTGGCGTGTTAATTTTGTCTAATTAGATATAAATAGATCATCTCTACTTTAGTATTTGCAAGTTAAATTAAACAATTATGTTGCTCACTCAAAGTTCATTTTGCAGTCCTCCTTTACTAAAGTTTTCATATGGAAAATTTTCCCACAAAACTATACTTCCATTTTCTGGTAATTATGAAAAGAACAAATTAAGATCGATTGGGAAGTTGGCTGGCGATTTTGATAATAGTGATACATTTTTAACTTCTTTCCCAAAACCCTCTCGAATCAAACCGATGTCGTTAGAGGTGGAGTCTAATGGCGATGACGGTGGGATAGGGATCGTTAAGTTCTTTAAAGGAAAGAACATTTTCATTACTGGTGCAACTGGTCTTCTTGGAAAAGGTACTCGTATAGAAAAAAAAGTATATGTAAATTTTTATTAGGAATAATTACAAAAAAAAAAAAATGTTGAGGTTTGGGCTAATTACAAAAAGACCCAGCTAACTTTCAAAATTACAAAAATATCATTGAGGTTTTATTTGGTCTAACATTTAAACCCTTTATAACCAAAAAATATTTCAACGTCCTCATTCATATTTATAAAAACATTGCAGTTTACTCCTTAATTTTAACACTGATCAAGGTTTTTGTAATTTTAAAAGTTAGTTGGGTTTTTTTGTAATTATGTCAAACCTCGGGGTACTTTTTATAATTATCCCAATTTTTTATTTGGAATAATCACAAAAAACCTTAAGGTTTGGGGTAATTACAAAAAAAAACCCAAAGATATTTTCAAATTACAAAAAGCCCCCCTCCCTCCTCCAAGTTTGATTTTGTCTTAAATTTTAGGGGTAACTATAATATTTCTAGAAATATTAGGGGATTTTTTGAAATATTTTTTTTCTTATGAAGAGAGAAAATGTAAGATGAATCAAACCTCGAGAGTCTTTTTACATACAGTTTTCAAAAGTCTCTAGGGTTTTTTTGGTAATTAACCATAACCTCAAGGGTTTATTTTTTTTTATAATTATCCCTTTTTTATTATTATATATAGCCAATATAATTTAAAGTTTAATAGTGATATCTTTATGTTCACTTCTTTGGAATGATATTTAATTTGTTGATTTCCTTGAAAGCGCCATGATATAATTAATTTGCAGCCTTGGTCGAAAAGTTACTGAGATCAACATCGGTGGGTAAAATCTATTTACTTGTGAAAGCAAATGATAAGGAAACTGCCCTTGATAGATTGTCAAAAGAAGTACGTTTCATAGTGTCAAGTTGTTTCTTTTATGGGAAAATAAATTCTTTAGTCATTTTACCTGGACTATTTTGAAATTTAGTTCTCTAAGTCGTATACTCGTATTCGACTTTAAATTTAGTACAACTTTATCAAAATTTTGGATATTTAGTCTTATTTTGACCGAAATTGCATAATTTTATTGGAAATTGCATGGCTGACTATAATCGGTTACATGTAAACATTTCAAAAAAATCGGGGATTAGTGATATGACGCAAAAAGGCAAAATTGCAATATTGGTCCTGTAACTATGGGGTGGTGGCAAAAAGGTCCCGTAAAAATCACGGTCCGCAAAAAAGTCCTGTAACTATGGAAAATTCTCGATTTTGGTCCTGCAAAATGTACAGTTTGCAAAATAGCCCCATAATTATATAAAAACCTCAATTTTGGTACAAATTTCACCGGATTTTAATCACGTGAGTGGATCGTGTAGTTCCCAATATATCTTGAAATGAGGACCAAAATTGAGATTTCCATATAGTTACAGGACTATTTTACAAATCGCAAATTTTATAGGACCAAAATTAAAATATTTATGTAGTTACATGACTTATATGCAAAACATGACTTTTTTTGCCACCGCACTATAGTTACGGGACTAATTTTGCAAATTTACCGACGCAAAAAATAACACCAAATATTAAAATCCCCAATTTTTATGTGTTGATTTTTATTTATTTGACATGTCAATTTTTTTGCATCAAATAATCAAAATTCCTAATTTTCTTTTACACATAGCGTCCACCGATCAAAATCAGACTGAATGTCTAAAATCTAAAAAGATATTAGACCAAAATTTAAAGATTACTACTTAGAGAACTAAAAGTATCCAAGTAGTGAAAGTTACATGACCGAAGAAACCATTTTCACTTAACTTTTATCTCTACACTTAAGTTGATGATATTAATATGTCAATACGATCATTCCTTTTCTCGGTTGTCTTAGATAATACAATCAGAGTTGTTCGGATGTATACGAGAAAAACTTGGGAGCTCATATGAAGAATTTGTACGAGAGAAGTTGATACCAATTGTTGGGAACATTTGTGAACCAAATCTAGGAATGGATGCATATTCTACACAAGCAATTATGGAGGAAGTAGATATCATAATACAATCTGCAGCTAACACAACCTTAAATGATAGGTTACATTTTTAAATTCCTCTTTATTTCAACTATAATGTCTGACAATAGGAAAAAAAATAGTCTCCCCGTGCCATATATGATCTATTTTTTTCAGGTACGACTTATTTCTTGATGCAAACGTGAATGCCCCTCAACGGCTGATGAGGTTTGCTAAAAGATGCAAGAACCTCAAGCTTTTTGTGCATGTTTCAACTGGTATATATGTGGAAAAATAGTACATGTACGACTAAATTGCATAATTGGTTCACTAACTTATACGAGTTGCACTTTCATTCGCTAATTTTAGAGTGTGGCAATATAGTACTATATAACTTATAATTTGTTGAACATTGAGTTCAATCTCTACTGACAATTTTGAAATCAACCGGAATTGCTCCCAAATTTTGGGGATTTCAACTTGTCCACATGGAAAACAAAAAATTATTCAATATGCAGATGTCATTAAAAATGGCCAGAGTGGTTGAAACTCCCAAAATCTGGAAGCAATTCGGTTGATTTTCCAATTGCCGGCATAGATTGGACTCAGCGCAATAAATTAATTTTTAGTGTCCTATTTGTCACATCCCTGAATTGATGGACGAAAATTCAACTTAGTGTGGTTTTTTTAATAAGTCGCATGGGAGTAATGGTTGGAGAGGATAGGATAAATTTCAAAGAAACTGAAAAATATAGGGTTACTCTGGTCAACACACTTAGAAAGGATGAGTGATACCACTTGAGTTATAAACCCGTGGTTCAACTCAGTATAGTTAGTGGACCAAATATTCAATTTAGCCAATATTACACATTGCCCCTTTAATTCTGAATATTAATGAAGTAAATTAACTAAATTCTGCTAATTATATTAATGTAGCATATGTTAATGGCAAAAGAGAAGGGGTGATCTACGAAAAACCATTATTTATGGGAGAAAATTGGAGAAAAGAGGCTGATGAGATATCTTCATGTTCATTTCCTGAGATAGACGTAATCGATGAGGTAAAGCTGGCTATGAAATCGTGCATAGCATCTACATGCCATGACGAAACGAAAATATTGAAAAAGCTTGGCCAAGAGAGGTTATATTTTTCTCTTCATTCTTTTCTTCTTTACCTATTCAATATGGTAAAATGCAAAATTGGTCCCATAATTATAAGGGACTTGCAATTTTGGTCCCGTACGTAAAAACTAAGTTTGCAATTTTGTTTGGACTCTAAGTTTTGAATTTTTCACGATATTGGTCTTATAAATTCTAGTACCGCACAATTTTAGTCCTATAAATTCCCAATTGTTGTAATTTTGGGGGGAAATTGCAATTTTGGTCCCATAACTTTTAGGGGTGTCAAAACTAGTCCCACTCGATTTTACTTTTTCAAAAACACCATGTAATTTACAAAGTGTATCAAAACTAGTCCCACTCGATTTTACTTTTTCAAAAACATCCTGTAATTTACAAATTGATAAAATCTGATGCCCTAAAAGATTAATTAGAACAGATTCTTACGGTGTTATAAGACAATGTTGTAACACTGGACACAGAACACAGCGGAATAAAAATAACACAGTGATTTTTTACGTGCTTAGATTCCCCAATCTTAATGCACGAGGCCACGCCTAGAGAAGAAACAATCCAATATTAGAAAACAACAGTTATTACAAATACGACTGGTTTTACGAAAAGCATAAAGACTCAAACTTTATCTTCTACACCAACACTCGTATTAAACTAATATTCCTGATTGAATCTTCCAAAACCTCAACCTTGTTGGAATCTCTCCAACTTCAAATCCCTTGAATGGTTGAGTCGATCACACCATAGATCTTCACCGTCTTCTCCCGAAGACTAGGAAAGTAACACAAATATTTCTTGAAGAAGAACAATAAGCTCAAATGATAATTTCTCTTGGATGTCTTCTTCAAAGGTTGAATTCCCTTTTTATAAAGAAAAGAGAACGATCCTTACAAGGCAGAATCACACTTCTCATGGCTGGAATCAAGGGCACCATAATTCTAGCTAAATCACAAATGCTATACAAGGAAAATAACAAAATACAAAATCTTTCCTTATGGGTAAGAACAAAGACACAAGGAAAGATATTAAAAGGCAATTAAGTGGGCTGAATAATTCTAGATTAAGAATCCCAAATAATCAGCAAACTCCTCGTGATAGATTATAAGCCTTTAAATAATCACAGATAATCTGGCAAGATATCAGCCCAGAATTGCGCAGAAAGGTGTTGCAAGGCAGTGTTACAACACTGGATTTTGCACTGTGCAGATAAACACAAAATTGCCAATACACATAACATTAACAAAAATTGTATCAATTTGAGGACAAATCCACGCGATTGGATTGGAATTTTTTAGGAATTCGTCACGTGACCTGAAATTTTGGGGATTTCTCACCCTCTTTGACACGGTGGAAATAAAATGCTAGCATGGAAAGAGATTTGGAGGGAAAAAAACTCGTCACCACCATTTTTCCCCAAAAAAACATGCCCAATTACAGGGTGTTGACAAGTTTTTTTCCCCTCCAAATCTGGGTGACGAGTTTTTTTCTCTCCCCAAATATCTTTCCATGCTGGCATTTTATTTCCACCGTGTCAAAGAGGGTGAGAAATCCCCAAAATTTCAGGTCACGTGCTTATCACGTGACGAATTCCGACGAAAATTCCAATCGGCGGTGGGATTTATCCTCAAATTGATACAATTTGTAAATTACAGGATGTTTTTGAAAAAGTAAAATCGAGTGGGACTAGTTTTGATACACTTTGTAAATTACAGGGTGTTTTTAAAAAAGTAAAATCGAGTGGGACTAGTTTTGACACCCCCCAAAAGTTATGGGACCAAAATTGCAATTTTCCCTAATTTTGGTCCACATGGACTCTTTTTTACATTTCATAATACTCGGAATGTCCTTGTTTGTTATGGCAGGGCTGCATTGTACGGATATTATAATGGGTATCAATTAACCAAGGCTATGGGTGAAATGGTCCTCAATGAAATTAGAGGAGATGTACCATTACTTATCATTAGGCCATCTATTATTGAGAGTAGTTATAAAGAGCCAGTCCCTGGATGGATACAAGGATATAGGTCTTTTTATCTTTTTGCTCCAATCTTATTTAATTTCTCCATATCATCTATTATAATCTAGTATAGTCTAACTTATGTGCTTGTTATTTATGAGATTAGGATGTTCGATCCAGTGATTACTTCTTATGGAAAAGGACAATTGCCTGCTTATTTGGCTGATCCAGATGTGGTTGCCGATATTGTAAGTAAACAAATTAATTTCCTCTTTGATAGTATTGTTCGTGACCTCTTTGCAATCATAACTTGGTCCATCACGAGTTCTGGTCCTGTAACTAGGGATCCGTACCATTTTCGATACACTTATTTATGCCATTGGCAAAATTAGTACTTTAATTTTTAATTTTATGTTATATAGTACAAATTTGGCCTAAATTTGGAAATTTTGCTGGAGTTTGTCACGTGACCCCCAAAATTTGATATTTAATTCTCCCACCAAATAAAAAGAAGAAATTATAAATGAAAATATTTTTATACACATTTTTAGATTAATTATTAATAATTAATTAGTATTTATTATTTTATCATTTAATATTATTTTAATGCTCAATTTTTACTGCATAATAAGGATTAATTAATTATTTAAATTTAATTAATAATTTAATTGTATAATTTAAAATTAACATAAAAATTAAAAAGGTATTATGTAATAAGATTTTTAAAATAATTAATTTTGGTTATACTAATTAAATATTTTCTGAAGTAATTAATGTGAAGTTATACTCTCTAACTGAAATGAGATAGTTTATTAATTGCACTAATTTGTAACTTAAATATTATTTTAATTATTTATTTAATTAGAAAGTAATATGTGAATTAAAAAGTAAGTTTATTTCATATTAATATTGATTAGTGAAATTATTATTTTTAAACTTATTAATGATTGAATCATTAATTAAATTAGATTAACTAAAATTAACCGTAAGAACCAAAAGTTATCTTGTATTATTTATTATTTATTTGTAAAATAATTAACCCAAAGATTTGTGTTTTTGGTGGGTCACTTAGCGGCATGTGACAAATTACGACGAAATTCAAATTTTTATCAAATATGCACAGAATTTAAAAATTGAAATACCAATTTCGCCAGTGTACCAATTAAAAAATAGGGGCCCCTAATTACATGAACAAAATTGCCATTAAGCTTATATATAGTGGTATAACATGCGGTCATGTTGACTTATGTGAATATTCAGGTTCCAGTTGACATGGTGGCAAATACAATAATTGCAGCTATAGCCAAACATGGAACTGTAAATACGCCACAATTAAATATATATCATGTGGCAACTAGTTCTGTGAATCCTTTACGATTGTCTGACTCATTTGAATACATGTATGAACACTTTAGTTCGAACCCTTTAAATGACAAGCAATTTGTCCCAAAAATTAAGTTTTTTGGCGAATTTAGTGACTTCTCTAAGTACCTAAGAGGGAAAATATTTGAGCATACTGGGATGAGCGTCAATGTTGTTTGCACAAACAGAAAGGCTCTTCAAAAGCTTCAAAAACAATATAAAGCAAATGTTTCTTATGCCGAGCAACTATGCAAGACGTACTGCTACATGGGATTCTTGAAAGCGAGGTATGAACATGTTACCTAAAACAATAATGTTTTTCTTAGTATTTAAATTTCCTCATTACAATCTCAGAACCAAACATATAGAAAAAACTACACTATGTTTTTATGTAACTAAATTTAAACATTTGTATTAGGTTCCATATTGGCAATACCGTGAAGTTATTGGAAGAAATGTCAACGGAAGAGCAAGTGGAATTCGACATTGATCCGACCAAAATTGATTGGAGAAAGTATTTTGTTGAAATCCACATTCCAGGTTTAAGAAAATATGTGCTTAATCTATAATACAAGAGCGCCTATGTAATATTATGTTGTTAGAATATTAGAGTTAATTTATTCTATTTGTAAAGACAATTTTATCGAGAATTAATCATATTAATAAATAGACATTTCGTTATCATATGTTTTGCAACTATTACTACTACTTACGTATTTGATAATGTCCTTAAACCAAACATAGCTACAGGGCATAATCGCGTATTTGGTGGCGATCATGGAACATGTCTCTAAAGTTTTTGTCTTAGTTAAATTAATTTCAAGTCGAAGCGCTTTTTGAGATAGGACAATAAATAGTCTAGCAAGACTTGTGAATATGATGCATGCACGTAAGACGATGATATTGCATTCTATATGTGAAGCAAATGCATGTATGACGATGATATTGCATTCTATCTGTGAAGCAAATGCATGTATGCGAGTGCTTGTTAGAGAACAAGTTCATTAAACATGGCCAAGTAGAAATAATTAAATGGAAGTTTTAGTTATCAAACTTGTCTTCTGATTACTTGATAATTGTAGAGGGGTATAGACAAAAATATATATATATATATATATATATGGAAAATTGTAAAATAGACCCCGTATCTATAGGGCTGTTGCAATATTAGGTCTGCAACTTCTGGAGTTGCAATTCTAGTCATGTGACAATTTTGCCCCTTAGCAAATATAACAATTTAATTATGATTTTTAGGATTTGAAAATTTTAGTCTTTTATTCAAAATAACCTATTTTGCCAAATTTATACGTGTTTTTGTATTTTCTTAACTAGAAAAAATAATGCATGTAAAACCGTATCTCGGATTTTGATTCAGATTCATAAATCTAAAATTCTTCCCTTATTAGGCAATCTATACTATAAACAGTAGCGTAGATAAACCACAAAAGTAGAATGGGCAGGCACACGAAAATGGGTAGACCGGATGAAAAACTAAAAAAAAATCATATAAAAAATATCTTCATTTTCTTTTATTTCTTAATAAAATTAAGTAAAAATAAATAAAAATGGGGGGAATACATGTTTTGATACTATTTTATAATTGATCTTAGGTATACTGATAATTTTGGTTATAAAGGGCATTTTGGGAATAATTAATATATTATCATCAGGACCAAATTTGCACCAACTTAAAACTTAGGACAAAGTTACACAAATCTAAAATATATGAGACCAAAATTGCAAAACAAGCAAAATATATAGGACTAAAATCGCAATTTTAAAAGTTACAGGACTAATATAGCAAGAAGTGTTGGAAATTTACCACTCAAAAGACATAATTTTATTGATCACTCAAATATTACAAGACACACCTCACCACAACTTCACTTAAACTCAAATATTACTTAGAAGCTTTGCTTCTCACTCACTTGTTTTTCTTTCTTAACTTGATACAAAATGAACTAACAACACCCCTATTTATACTAAAACTTCATCTAGATCAATGGTTAAGATTGATTCTCACCAACCTTAATCCAATGGTTATCTTTTATTTCCATCTACCACATTCACCTACCATACCAACAACTTAAACTCAACTACCAAACTCATCTACCACAATTAAACATAAAATAAGTTTATATAATTCAACACTCCCCTTTAAACTTATTTTATAATCCCAAGTGAACTTCTCAATCTTGCAAAGTCTTCATACTTCAATGGTTTGGTAAAGATATCAGCAACTTGATCTTGCGACTTCACGTACTTCACTTGAACTTCTTTCTGCGGCAATGCATTCTCTGATATAATGGTATCGAGTATCAAAATGCTTGCTCCGATTATGAAATACCGGATTATTGGCCAAAGCTATTGCTGACTTGTTATCAACATAAATGTGAGACCCCGAATTTTAACGTGAGATTCGGTGTTATGTAGTGATTATTTATTCGGCTATGTATCACAAACCTATTATTAATGAAACTCGACTCTATTTTTATTTATTTCTTCCCACGTCAATTACGCATTTCGCATTTTTAGAGCTTAGCAATTTTATATTCTTCCTCTAGTATTAATACTTGATCGAATGACTACTACTTTAGGAATATTAGACCTCCAACAATTTAAGAGTACATTCAAATCCTTATCCTAATATTTCATCTTATTCTATAATTCATCCCAACCAATTTCCCAATCAATTTTTTTTTTAAAAAAAAATAATATTTTTTTTATATTTTTAAAAAATTTCGAAAATTACCATAAATGGGGAGGTTGTTTCATATTCTTTTCAAGACCTACAATTATATATGTATATATATATATATTTACATATATATATTTTTTTTCTCAACTTTTGGTCACATGCTTAAAGGATGGACAAACTTTTCTTTCCACCAAATTCTAATAAATAAAAATACCAACACCATGATTATTATTCCCTCCAACTTTTGGCTCCTTGTCTTAGGGGAATCAATCATTTTTGTTATTTTTTTTCTTTATCTACCAGTATTATTCATTTCATAATTATCATAAAAACACAAGACTTGCTTCCATTTTCCTCTCTAAAGGATCAAATTCTTCAAGCATAAGGTAAGAATGTCTTCATTTCTCCCAACTCTATTTTTCTTCTCCAATCCTCAACCTTATACCTTCACCATCTAATGATGTTGAATCCTTCTTGTTGAGGTACTCCTAGAGAAAATTCTTGAAGAATTAGAGACCTAGATTTGACTACAAGCTTGAAGAGGAAATTCAAGATTACATATTATTAAGGTGAGAAAATTATGGTTTTAGTATTTTTCTCTTGACAACATGAAGAATTAATTTTTGACTCAAGAATATAAATTTTTGGAGTTTAGGGGCTGACCTACATCATCTCAAGTGGAGGTTAGAGGCTTGAAGGAAAATTTCCATTTTTGAGACTACTTGAAGATATTAAGGTGAGTAGTAACCATTTGGTACTAGTATATTTTCTTTAGACTTGAGACTTTAATTTTAACACCAAAATATGGTTTGGATACCATTTAGGGGCTGATCTTCAAGAGTTTTAGTCAAGAAGTTGATTCAAGGAAGAAGACCACATTTTAGATCAACCCGAGAAACTACTACGAGGTGGGTGGAAAAATTCTTTCAACTTCTAGGTGTTTTAAATTGAAAATATGCATGTAGTATTTTGTTATTGAGCACTTGAGATATATATTATGTATTGCATGCTATTTTCTTGTATCAAGTTG
Source organism: Rehmannia glutinosa (assembly GCA_016081115.2). Lineage (NCBI taxonomy): Eukaryota > Viridiplantae > Streptophyta > Magnoliopsida > Lamiales > Orobanchaceae > Rehmannia > Rehmannia glutinosa. The sequence continues at coordinate 772,871 of JABTTQ020003482.1, forward strand.
GAAAAATTCTCAAGTGTTGCTCAAAAATGTGATTTATCGAAAAATAGGGCATACATGCACATTTTATTGTTATACTTGATGAAATTTTGTATGAGAAGGATATGTATGTGTATGACTCTTGAAATCTATGTTTTGAATGATTTATAACCTGGACAAGTCGAGCATAATTGATTAAATTTCAACTTTTGGACTTAAAATGCAAAAATGAAAAGTTGGTGGACTTAATTGCAAGAAAATAAAACTTAAGGGACCCCTCTGTAATTTTCGATTTTTGGGACTGAACTCAAGTTCAAAAATTATGCTTTGACATTTTAATAAAGTTTTAAGAGTTTTTAGATAAATAAAATCAACCCTTAAAAGCCCAAGGACTAGATTGTAAAATTCTAGAAGTTTAAGGGCTATTTTGCAATTTTCGAAAATGTACCAGACCCTAATTTTAAATTTTGAAATTTTAACTCTTAAGGGACTGGAAATAACATATTTTAAGTGTATTCCAAAAATCCAAGTGTTTAGAGCTTGGAAAGTAATTTTATAAAACTTGAGGGACCAAATTGTAAAAGATTAAACTTGAGGACCAAAATACAATTTCCAGGACTTATGCAGTCCATGCACCTGGAAATACTAATTTAACTATAACATAATTATATCTTGGACCCAAGGTTCAAATTTCATAACAATTGGACCCCTAAAAGCCTTAAAGGCAATTATTTCAAAACGGGACAAAAATGAGATTTTCAAAAGTTAAGGGACCTAAACTTATTTCTTTTTAAAACTGCTTTTGTCCCAATATCCCACTAACCATAGTGATATTTTTCAACTGGAATCACATTAAAAACCCTTCCGGTTTGTGAGTTCCAATTATTTTAAACTTAGAGCCCGAAATGGCAATTTTAACAAATTTGGGGCCAATGTGAGAATTTTATAAAAACTCGACCTCAAAACTTCAAAAACCTGAATCTCTGAACAATTTGGAGAATTTAGGAACTGACCTCATAATTTTTCAAGGTCGGGATATTTATTTATTCAAATTTTAACCCCAAAAGTATTGGTTTTTACAAAACGGGGCTAAATTGTAAAATTTCTTTTTATCAAGGACCTAACTCAAATTATTTTTCTTTTACTAAAACAGCCCTGGACCCTCTGATTTCAATTCTTAATTAAAATATTTTATTTTCTCAAAACCCCTTGACTTATCGGACCGCCTTGACCGATTAATACCCCCGCGCAGGCGACTTTTTCGTCGTCTTGCGATTTGAATCTATAATGGGACTTATGTTCCACCTAATATTTCAAGATATCGAAGATTTCTTATCCTCCCGATAATCATCTTCATCCAAATAACTCCACCAACGCCATAATTACCTTACGCAAATGTTTGAAAACTTTTCATGAATCGCTTCCCGAATCAATATACTCATTGCTGGTTGACTACGAACGTGTATTTAATTTCTTGCTTGAGTCAACTTGGTGTGTCGAGCTCACGAGTCGGAGTGGATACGTCGGGGATGGAACCGGGCAGCTCGGCTGCTATTCCACTCTTAGGCCCCATCGCCCTAATCCCCATGGCGAGGGACGGAGTTTGTCAAGGGAAGCGGGTCGTAGTACTTGAGGTATAATCATGATTATGACGAATCCGAGCTTTGCTAGCTCAACGTGGATTTTGTCTTTGCCTATGGAGCAATAAGGTGACAGGTCTTGGACCATCATGAACGGGAGTTACAAGGAAGAACGAAGGAATCATTTGTCCCGATCCACACGATTAGGAGTTGAAGCGGAACGTTTGGTTGGCGCTACACTTGATGACGCAACCGCTACTTGTAATGCATGGGTTGGCGCTACACTTGATGACGCAACCACTAATTGTCTTGCACAGGATTGGCGCTACACTTGAGACGCAATCCTCCTGCCTGCGCTTGAATCATCGTGCATGTGTGACCACGAACTATTTCTTAAACTATATAAATATATTACTTAATATATATTTATCACGATCTTAATGGGCTATGTATGAAAACATGCATCATGTCTCACGCGTTTTCATACAACCGTTTTCGCATTAACTATATATATTGCCACACTTGCACACGATCACCCCATCCACCGAGATTTCTGTCTCACTCCCTCCTGTTTTCTAACCTTTAGATGAAGAGTACGTTGAAGACGTCGAACCTACCTGATTAAATTCCCTCTTGTTGATGTGGAGCGACACTCCTTTTACTTTTATTGTTGTTAGACTTTTCATTTTGTTCTGTTTGGACTGTAAGTTAAATTCGGATAATCTATTGGGTTGTATTCGGATTCCGTCGGACCTTAAGATGTAATTTGTACTTGTGTGTATTTTATTCATTTGCATTAGACTCTATTTCACTTGGAGTTTGTATCATTGGTTTACTATTGAATTATTTTGTTTAAGTGATTGATCGTTGTCGCGTCGCGTTTGGGCGTGGCGATTTATGGTATCGAGCTCGGTTTGTAAGGAGAAACTTACACCGAGCTGACCCAGGATAGGTTTCTCTGACCTTGGATTAGGTACCACTACTAGATGACCTAAGTTGAATCTTGGATGAATATTTGAACTCTTTTGGGATGTTATAGTGTTAAGATAACCGGATATTCCTCTATTTGGACGTTAGGTGATTTAGAAAATCCGTGATTTAGAGATTATAATGCCTGATATGGTGAGACTCGAAGGATATGAGGATATCTCTTGATAAGTATATGATTTGGATGTGATATATTATGGGATCTAGACACCTAATGATATTACATTGGGAAAATGATAGTAGGGGAATCACTAAGTATAATGATCAATGATAATACTCTTATGTTATTCATTCTCAAGTACTTGCACAAGCTTAAGTAAGAGAATTTGACTTGTGGTTTAGGTATCACGGATAAGATACATTAAGGATGTGACTATTATACGATCTCGACTAGATATTACAACTAAATATCCCCTCCCGAGAATAGACGAACTATTTGATCAACTTCAACTAGCGACGGTGTACTCGAAGTTTGATTTACAACAAGGATATTATCAGCTGAAGATCCGTGAAGAAGACGTTTCCAAAACGGCATTTCAAACCAGATATAGACACTACGAGTTTGTAGTGATGCCTTTCGGTCTGACGAATGCACCAGCAGGGTTTATGGATCTGATGCATCGAGTCTTTCAACCTTATTTGGATCAATTCGTAGTGATATTCATTGATAACATACTCGTATACTCTAAGTCTAGAGAAGAGCATGAACATTATCTGAAAATTATTTTGGAGACACTACGAGAGCACAAGCGGTATGCCAAATTCAGCAAGTGCGAATTTTGGCTTAGTGAAGTCGCATTCTTGGGACACATAGTATCTGGCACTGGGATCGCCGTGGATCCTTCGAAGGTACAGACAGTGGTTGAATGGAAACAACCAGAATCTGTAGCGGAGATCGAAGTTTCTTAGGGTATTTGGATATTATCAAAGATTTATCCAGGATTTCTCCAAGATAGCCGGACCACTCACTCGACTAACCCAGAAGCATGTCAAGTTTGAGTGGAATGATAAGTGTGGGACTAGTTTCCAAGAGCTGAAGAAACGACTTACTACAGCTCCAGTCTTAGCCTTCCAAAGGGAATAAAAATACTTTGTCGTCTATAGTGATGCATCACAGGAAGGACTAGGAGCAGTGCTCATGCAGGAAGGAAAGGTCATCGCTTATACATCACAAAAGCTCAAGCCGTATGAGACCAATTACCCAACGCATGACTTGGAATTGGCAGCGACAGTATTCGCGTTAAAGAAATGGAGGCACTATCTCCACGGAGCAACATTCACGATTTTCACAGATCACAAGAGCTTGAAGTATCTATTCTCTCAGAAACACCTCAATCTGAGGCAACGGAGATGGATGGAGTTAATAGAAGATTATCACTTTGATATTCAATACCATCCCGGGAAAGCTAACGTAGTAGCTGACGCCTTAAGCAGAAAGGCGAGTTTAGCTAGACTAATGATTCGAGAGTGGAGATCATTAGAAGAATTGAGCACTTGGAATCCGGCGAGAACCAAGTACTCGAATTTCATGTGCTAATATTTGATTAAACCCGATCTATCGAACGAGATCAAAGTAACACGGGGATTGACGTGCAACTTCAAAAACTAAAAGAGAAGATATTCAAAGGAGAGAGATCGAATTCTCGGTACGGGAAGATGGGATCATCGATTTGGAATAGAATTTGTGTACCGAGTGATGAGCAACTTAGGAACAGAATCCTCTCGGAAGCACACCGTTCGAAATACACTATACATCCGGAGGAAACAAGATGTATAAGGACTTGAAACAAAGATTATGGTGGGCAAACATGAAGAACCAGGTAGCGAGTTCGTTGCGAGATGTTTGACTTGTCAACGAGTAAAAGTTGAACACCAACGACCATCCGGTTTATTACAACCGTTGAGAATTCCCAGTGGAAATGGGAACACATAACGATGGACTTCGTGACGGATCTACCGAGGACTAGACGAGGCGATGATCTATATGGGTAGTCGAGACCGACTCACGAAATCGCACACTTCCTACCCATGAAGAAAACCGACGACTTGCGAGAAACTTGCGCAAATTTATATCCAGAGATCATTATTTGCATGGAGTGCGGTCGATATAGTGTCGACAGACCCGAGATTTGTCTCAGTTCGGAAATGCTTACATGAGGAATTGGGTACCTCACTAAGTTTAAAGCCAAAGACAAAGAAGACATCCACAAACCGATGGCGATCCGAGCGAACAATTCAAACCCTGGAAGACATTTGCGAGCATGCACGTTGACTTCAAGGAAGTTGGGATTCGTACTTACCATTGGCCGAGTTTGCCTATAATAATGCAGCTATCAGGCCACAATTGGGATGGCACCCTACGAAGCCTTGTACGGGCGAAAGTGTAGATCTCCACTACACTTTGGGAGATTGATGACCAATGGACTCCAAAAGAGAAACGAAAGTCGCCTCGATTCCAAAGGTCGACTTAGTTCGAGAGGCCATGGAGAAGGTCAAGTTGATTAAGGAACGGATCCGCACGGCTCGGAGCCGCCAAAAGAGTTACGCAGACAAGAGGAGAAAGGACTTGGAATTTGAAGCCGGAGATGAAGTATTCCTCAGACTGTCTCCACGGAAAGGATTGATCAATCCAAAGAAAGGAGGCAAGTTGAGTCCGAGATATGTTGGACCTTACAAGATTTTGCGAGAGGATCGGGAAGTTAGCCTACCGACTTGAGTTACCAAGCACACGACGCGGGAATGCACGATGTATTCCATGTATCGAGATTGAAAAGGTATCAACCAGATCCTGAGCACATCATCACTCGTGATGCTCCTCCTCTAATGGAAAATTTATCTTACACCGAGAAACCAATCAGAATCATTGACGGCCAGTACGCGTCGGTTGCGTAGAGAGAGATTCCAATGGTTAAAGTTGTATGGCGGAATCACAACCGAGAGGCGAAGACGCAAGCGTGGGAGATGGAAGAAGACATGAGGAATCAATATCGAATTGTTAGCTCAAGAGAATTTGGGGACCAAATTCTTTTAAGGAAAAGTGCATGTGAGACCCCGAATTTTAACGTGAGATTCGGTGTTATGTAGTGATTATTTATTTGGCTATGTATCACAAACCTATTATTAATGAAACTCGACTCTATTTTTATTTATTTCTTCCAACGTCAATTACGCATTTCGCATTTTTAGAGCTTAGCAATTTTATATTATTCCTCTAGTATTAATACTTGATCGAATGACTACTACTTTAGGAATATTAGACCTCCAACAATTTAGGAGTACATTCCAATCCTTATCCTAATATTTCATCTTATTCTATAATTCATCCCAACCAATTTCCCAATCAATTTTTTTTTAAAAAAAAAAATATATTTTTTTTTATATTTTTAAGAATTTCGAAAATTACCATAAATGGGGAGGTTGTTTCATATTTTTTTCAAGACCTACAATTATATATGTATATATATATATATATATTTACATATATATATATATATTTTTTTTTCCTCAACTTTTGGTCACATGCTTAAAGGATGGACAAACTTTTCTTTCCACCAAATTCTAATAAATAAAAATACCAACACCATGATTATTATTCCCTCCAACTTTTGGCTCCTTGTCTTAGGGGAATCAATCATTTTTGTTATTTTTTTCTTTATCTACCAAAAGTATTATTCATTTCATAATTATCATAAAAACACAAGACTTGCTTCCATTTTTCTCTAAAGGATCAAATTCTTCAAGCATAAGGTAAGAATGTCTTCATTTCTCCCAACTCTATTTTTCTTCTCCAATCCTCAACCTTATACCTTCACCATCTAATGATGTTGAATCCTTCTTGTTGAGGTACTCCTAGAGAAAATTCTTGAAGAATTAGAGACCTAGATTTGACTACAAGCTTGAAGAGGAAATTCAAGATTACATATTATTAAGGTGAGAAAATTATGGTTTTAGTATTTTTCTCTTGACAACATGAAGAATTAATTTTTGACTCAAGAATATAAATTTTTGGAGTTTAGGGGCTGACCTACATCATCTCAAGTGGAGGTTAGAGGCTTGAAGGAAAATTTCCATTTTTGAGACTACTTGAAGATATTAAGGTGAGTAGTAACCATTTGGTACTAGTATATTTTCTTTAGACTTGAGACTTTAATTTTAACACCAAAATATGGTTTGGATACCATTTAGGGGCTGATCTTCAAGAGTTTTAGTCAAGAAGTTGATTCAAGGAAGAAGACCACATTTTAGATCAACCCGAGAAACTACTACGAGGTGGGTGGAAAAATTCTTTCAACTTCTAGGTGTTTTAAATTGAAAATATGCATGTAGTATTTTGTTATTGAGCACTTGAGATATATATTATGTATTGCATGCTATTTTCTTGTATCAAGTTGGAAAAATTCTCAAGTGTTGCTCAAAAATGTGATTTATCGAAAAATAGGGCATACATGCACATTTTATTGTTATACTTGATGAAATTTTGTATGAGAAGGATATGTATGTGTATGACTCTTGAAATATATGTTTTGAATGATTTATAACCTGGACAAGTCGAGCATAATTGATTAAATTTCAACTTTTGGACTTAAAATGCAAAAATGGAAAGTTGGTGGACTTAATTGCAAGAAAATAAAACTTAAGGGACCCCTCTGTAATTTTCGATTTTTGGGACTGAACTCAAGTTCAAAAATTATGCTTTGACATTTTAATAAAGTTAAGAGTTTTTAGATAAATAAAATCAACCCTTAAAAGCCCAAGGACTAGATTGTAAAATTCTAGAAGTTTAAGGGCTATTTTGCAATTTTCGAAACTGTACCAGACCCTAATTTTAAATTTTGAAATTTTAACTCTTAAGGGACTGGAAATAACATATTTTAAGTGTATTCCAAAAATCCAAGTGTTTAGAGCTTGGAAAGTAATTTTATAAAACTTGAGGGACCAAATTGTAAAAGATTAAACTTGAGGACCAAAATACAATTTCCAGGACTTATGCAGTCCATGCACCTGGAAATACTAATTTAACTATAACATAATTATATCTTGGACCCAAGGTTCAAATTTCATAACAATTGGACCCCTAAAAGCCTTAAAGGCAATTATTTCAAAACGGGACAAAAATGAGATTTTCAAAAGTTAAGGGACCTAAACTTATTTCTTTTTAAAACTGCTTTTGTCCCAATATCCCACTAACCATAGTGATATTTTTCAACTGGAATCACATTAAAAACCCTTCCGGTTTGTGAGTTCCAATTATTTTAAACTTAGAGCCCGAAATGGCAATTTTAACAAATTTGGGGCCAATGTGAGAATTTTATAAAAACTCGACCTCAAAACTTCAAAAACCTGAATCTCTGAACAATTTGGAGAATTTAGGAACTGACCTCATAATTTTTCAAGGTCGGGATATTTATTTATTCAAATTTTAACCCCAAAAGTATTGGTTTTTACAAAACGGGGCTAAATTGTAAAATTTCTTTTTATCAAGGACCTAACTCAAATTATTTTTCTTTTACTAAAACAGCCCTGGACCCTCTGATTTCAATTCTTAATTAAAATATTTTATTTTCTCAAAACCCTTGACTTATCGGACCGCTTGACCGATTAATACCCGATCGCAGGCGACTTTTCTCGTCTTGCGATTTGAATCTATAATGGGACTTATGTTCCACCTAATATTTCAAGATATCGAAGATTTCTTATCCTCCCGATAATCATCTTCATCCAAATAATTCCACCAACGCCATAATTACCTTACGCAAATGTTTGAAAACTTTTCATGAACTGCTTCCCGAATCAATATACTCATTGCTGGTTTACTACGAACGTGTATTTAATTTTCGCTTGAGTCAACTTGGTGTGTCGAGCTCACGTCGGAGTGGATACGTCGGGGATGGAACCGGGCAGCTCGGCTGCTATTCCACTCTTCCGGCCCCATCGCCCTAATCCCCATGGCGAGGGACGGAGTTTGTCCAAGGAAGCGGGTCGTAGTACTTGAGGTATAATCATGATTATGACGAATCCGAGCTTTGCTAGCTCCAACGTGGATTTTGTCTTTGCCTATGGAGCAATAAGGTGACAGGTCTTGGACCATCATGAACGGGGAGTTACAAGGAAGAACGAAGGAATCGCTGTCTGATCCACACGATTCCGGAGTTGAACGGAACGTTTGGTTGGCGCTACACTTCAGTACGCAACCGCTACTTGTAATGCATGGGTTGGCGCTACACTTCAGTACGCAACCACTAATTGTCTTGCCTGGGATTGGCGCTACACTTTGACGCAATCCTCCTGTCTGCTTGAATCATCGTGCATGTGTGACCACGAACTATTTCTTAAACTATATAAATATATTACTTAATATATATTTATCACGATGCTTGTGGGCTATGTATGAAAACATGCATCATGTCTCACGCGTTTTCATACAACCGTTTTCTCGCATTAACTATATATATTGCCACACTTGCACACGATCACCCCATCCACTGAGATTTCTGTCTCACTCCCTCCTGTTTTCTAACCTTTAGATGAAGAGTACGTTGAAGACGTCGAACCTACCACAGATTAAATTCCTACTGTTGATGTGGAGCGACACTCCTTTTACTTTTATTGTTGTTAAACTTTTCATTTTGTTCTGTTTGGACTGTAAGTTAAATTCGGATAATCTATTGGGTTGTATTCGGATTCCGTCGAACCTTAAGATGTAATTTGTACTTGTGTGTATTTTATTCCGCTGCATTAGACTCTATTTCACTTGGAGTTTGTATCATTGGTTTAGACTATTGAATTATTTCTGTTTAAGTGATTGATCGTTGTCGCGTCGCGTTTGGGGCGTGACAATAAATCTCTGTTGGATCTTCTTGTGACATGCTTAATTCTTTTAACAAATTCCTTAGCCATATTGCATGACTAACACATGTTGTAGCTGCCACGTACTCAGCTTCACATGTTGAAAGAGTAACTATTGGTTGTTTCTTCGATGCCCAAGTGAAAGCAGTATCTCCCATGAAAAATGTGAAGCCGGTTGTACTTTTTCGATCATCGATATCTCGGCCCAATCACTATCATCTTTGTATCCAACTAGCTTATAATCATTAGAAACTGAATAAAGCAGACCAAAGTTGATTGTACCTTTTAGGTAACGAAGAATTCTCTTGGCTGCCTTGAAATGTGTGGTGGTTGGATTTTCCATATAGCGGCTCACAAGTCCAACTGCGTAAAGAATATCAGGCCTTGTACAAGTTAAGTACCTCAAACATCCAACTAGGCTTTTGAACAATGTTGGATCCACTTTATTTGCTTCATCATCCTTGCACAATTTCAATCCACATTCTACTGGTGTGTTTATTGGATTGCAATCATCCATCTTAAACTTCTTCAGGATCTCTTTTGTGTAGCCTTCTTGTGAGATAAAAATCCCATCATCCTTTTGCTTGATTTCGATTCCGAGGTAGTGAGCCATCAACCCAATGTCAGTCATTTCGAACTCTTTTGTCATTGCCTTCTTGAATTCTTGGAACAAGCCTATATTGTTCCCTGTAAAAATCAAATCATCAACGTACAAGCAAACAATTAAAACATCATTATCCTTGTTCTTGATGTAAAGAGCATGTTCGTATGGACATTTTGTGAAGCCTTTCTCTTGCAAGTATTTTTCAATTCTACTATTCCATGCTCTTGGTGCTTGTTTCAATCCATAGAGAGCTTTCTTTAACTAAGACTTTATCTTCTTGTCCTTCAACCACATAGCTCATTTGGTTGTTCAATGTAGACTTCTTCCTCCAAGTAATCCATTAAGGAATCGACTTTACATCCATCCATCGATGTATTTTCCACTTATTTTGGGTTGCCAAAGAAATTATTAGTCTTATGGTTTCTAAACGTGCAACAGGAGCAAATACCTCATCATAGTCAATGCCAGCTCTTTGACTATAACCTTTTGCAACAAGCCTCGCCTTGTATCTTTCAACTTCTCCTTTGGCATTCTTTTTCACCTTGTACACCCATTTTACACCGATTGCTTTATGACCTTTGGGAAGTTGAGCAAGCTCCCAAATGTCATTTTTCTTGATGGATTTAATTTCTTCATCCATTGCATCTCCCCATTTCTTATTTTGAGTAGCTTCTTCAAAGTTCACGGCTCACAATGCGAATAGACAAAATAGGGTGAGGTTTTCGAGCTTATCGATTTACCTCATAGAGCTCTCCCGGGCTTCTTGTACGCTCTTCATTTCTCTCAACTAGGAAAGATGGTGGTGATTGTGAAAATGATGGTGATGTTGGTGGTGTAATGGGTTCTTCTCCTGATTGCTCAACAATTACTTGTTCATCATCTTCAAATTCAGGAACGAAGTTGTAATCTTTGGCATGTGTACCCCAATCCCATTCGCCTTCTTCATCAAAGATAACATCTTTTGGTGATTTTCTTCCCATTGATGGGGTTATATAGTTTGTAGCCTTTGGAGTTATTGTCGTAGCCGATGATGATGAACTTCTCGCTTTTATCATCCAACTTGCTTCTTTGTTCATCTGGTACATGTACATGAGCTATGCTTCCAAAAACTCTTAAATGAAAAATACCAGGCTTTCTCCCATTCCATGCTTCTTGTGGTGTCTTGCCCCACACGCTTCTTGTTGGTGAGCGATTTGTGGATAAACCGCACACGCCACGCCTTCCGCCCGTAACTCCTTTGGCATTTTCTTGCTTTTGAGCATACTTCGTACCATGTTGAGAATGGTTCGATTCTTTCTTTTCGCAACTCCATTCGTTGGGGGATCGGGAACGATGAAGTGGTCGTCGAATTCCATTTGCTTCACAAAACTCTTGGAATTCCTTCGAAGTGAATTCTCCTCCTCGATCAGTTCTCATGGCTTTAATGTGAAGACCACTTTCTTTCTCCACTGCCACCTTAAACTTCTTGAATGCTTCAAACACTTCTGACTTCTGCTTCAAGAAATAAACCCAAGTTTTTCTTGAAAAATCATCAATGAATAGTAGAAAGTAATTACTTTTACCGAATGAATTTGGCTTGATAGGACCACAAACATCAGCATGTATGAGCTCAAGTGGCTTTTGAGATCTGGAGTTTGACTCTTTTGGAAAGCTTTGCCTGAATTGCTTCCCAAGTAAACATCATTCACAAAGCTGATCCGGATGGCTGATACAAGGTAAACCTCTCACCATATTCTTCTTGGATAGTAACTCGAGTCCTCCAAAGTTGAGATGTCCAAATCTTAAATGCCACAACCATGATGAATCTTTATAGCACATCTTGAGACACTTTGCTACATCAGTTTGAATGTTGAGCAGAAACATTCTATTTCCTGACATAGGTACCCTGGCAATCAAGTTATTCATATTGTCTCTTATAGAAAGATTATTGTCTTTCAAATGAATATCATAACCTTTTTCTAAGAGTTGTCCCAGACTCAAAATATTTGTTTTCATGGTGGGTACATAATAAACATTAGAAATAAATTGATGCCTTCCATCTTTCAATCGAATAAGGATTATACATTTTCCTTTTACGGCTACTTTAGAATCGTCACCGAAAGAGACATTGCCACTTACAGATTCATCAGGTTCTACGAACATTGTTCGTCTCCCACACATATGATTGCTAGCACCTGTATCTAGGTACCATGTGTCATCTTGACCTTCACCGTTATCATTTCGTGCTAGAAGCAAAACATTAGCACCATCTTCTTTCTTTTCTTCCACCAAATTGGCTCTCTCATTAACTCGAGTATTGGGATTTCTACAATCTCTGGCGTAATGACCAAACTTTTGACAATTATAACATTGAACTTGAGATTTATCATACCTCGAGTATGAATTTCCTCTTCCACGGCCTCTTGTGAAACTTTCTCCTTGCATATAGTTGTTGTTGAAATTATTATTTGAATTCCAACCTCGTCCACGGCCACGACCTCTTCCTTGTCCACGACCTCTTCTACGTTGACTTTTGTTATTGTGGAAGTTTTCTTCATTCTTGGTTTGCTGGACTTCTGTCTTAAGAAGTTGATCTGCAACACCCTTTTTCTTCTTCTTTTCTTCATGGGCTTGCAGTGAACCAAGAAGTTGTTCAATTGTCATAGTTTCGAGGTCTTTAGTTTCCTCGATGATAGTTGTAATACTATCAAAATTTGCATCCAAAGATCGTAAAATTTTCTCCATAATGACAACATCTTCTAGTTTTTCACCATTTCTTTTTAGTTGATTAGAAAAGGTCAAAACTCTAGAAAAGTAATCAGAAACAAGTTCACCTTCTTTCATTTGTAGTGAATCAAACTCTCTTCTCAATGTTTGTAGTCGTACCTTTTTAACTTTTTCTTCTCCCTTGTAAGAGACTTGGAGCTTATCCCACACTTGTTTAGCAGAGGTAGCACTTGAGATTTTCTCAAAGCCATCATCATCTAAAGCTAGGTAGATGAGGAAGAGAGCCTCCTTGTCTTTCTTTCTCGAGTCCTTCAAACTATCCTTTTCTGTAGAGGATAGTGTTGACTCGTCTTTAGTTTCTTCATAACCTTTTTCCACGACTTCCCATACGTCATGTGCTCCGAGAAGTGCCTTCATTTTGATACTCCATTTTTCAAAGTCGTTTCCCTTAAGTTGTGGAATTTGGAATGATGTCACACTCGCCATGTGAATTGAAGATTCTAACTAACAAATGGACTGAAAAAAAAAATCTTGGAATTTTTTTTTTACTTGGTCAGCGGTCAACCCTTGGTCAACTAGCGATCAACTATCAACTTGACTTGGTCAACTCTATGAGTTGACTCAATACTCTCAACCTGATCTCACTATGTATAAAATCTCAAGAAATTTTTTTTCTGATATGGAAGATCAGTCAAAGCTGCAACCACAGAGCATAATTAGAATTTCACGAGATTTTACAACCGTGGCTCTGATGCCACTTTGTTGGAAATTTACCACTCAAAAGATATAATTTTATTGATCACTCAAATATTACAAGACACACATCACCACAACTTCACTTAAACTCAAATATTACTTAGAAGCTTTGTTTCTCACTCACTTGTTTTTCTTTCTTAACTTGATACAAAATGAACTAACAACACCCCTATTTATACTAAAACTTCCTCTAGATCAATGGTTAAGATTGATTCTCACCAACCTTAATCTAGTGGTTATCTTTTATTTCCATCTACCACATTCACCTACCATACCAACAGCTTAAACTCAACTACCAAACTCATCTACCACAATTAAACATAAAATAAGTTTATATAATTCAACAAGAAGACGATCGATGACAACGACAACAATAATTTCGGGTATAGCAAGTAAAATATTAAGCAAAAGGCAAAACACTTCAAGTCTTTATCTTATTTGGAGAGATATTACATTTTAATTCGGGAAAATGGCATAATGAAAGATGAGAAGCAAAATATTGAAAAAAAGAGACTCGAATCATTCAAAGTCAACATTAGTAGTTTCCTTATAAATGACATGACCAATTTCCAGGGTTGAGATCTCCTATTCCACTTTCCCTATTCCACTTCCTATTCCATATGTTGGATGAAAGACACGTGTACAATTGTGACATCACATGACATCATCTTGCACACGTGTATTTCATCCAATGCAATGGAATAGGAGTGGAATAGGAAAAGTGGAATAGGAGATCCAATCCCCAATTTCCATTTAAAATAACATGAATGACTCAACAAGTTTTATACCAACTAATTCTTAGTAGTCATCATAATTCTCAAAACAAAGTGAATGATTTTAATTTATGGAAGACATGATTGAGCAAGCTGACCTTCAATTAGTGCAGAAAATTGTTAAATTTTTCTGTAAAATCATAAATTATTTGCAATTTTTCTCTAACATCTATATAAAAGTATATTAAAATTATTTGTGAGTACTCATTCAATACATAGGATAACCAACACAAAACTTAATAATTAAACTAGTTAAAATATATTTTTAGCGTTGTCATGATACAATTTTGAATTGAATAATATAATGAGACATACAGTCTAGAAACGAGCATGAATATAATACACAGAGTCGCTCCTTGCATTAAGCCAATGAATCGGTTAACTTGGGTCCGAAAAAATTACGAAATTATTATGATTTTTGAATATGGATGCCATGTAATTATTTTGATTATAATAGGAGTGTAGTATACATTGCACATTGTTTTTTCTTTTGTTGTCTTATATTGCCTTTAAATTTGTATAGGAAAAAAAGGCGCGCTTAATTTTAAAGTTCGACTTAAGCCAGAAAGTTGATAGGATCCCTGATAATACAAACAAATAATATATATAGATCGATATTGAAAGTGAGCATATAAAATTATTGCTTTCAAAAACTAATATTTATATTTATTCTCACGTCAACACTAAGGGTGAATTTGGATGGGGGGATTTGGGGGAGGATTTGGGATGAGGGATTTGAAATCCTTAGCTAAATTCACACTCATGTTTGGCATATAAATCCAAATCAATGGATTTCAAATCCCTTTTTAACTTTTAGTTCATTTTCAAAGGATTTCAAATCCCTACCAAAACCGAGTTATTTGAAATCCATTCTTTTTTTCCCTTTATGCTCACTTGCATATTCACACACTTACACACATTGCACACATTTACACACACTACACACACATACACACACTGCACACACTTACACACATTACACACATGTATACACACTGCACACATTTACACACACTACACACAAAATAATAAGATTATAACTTTTATTTTTATTTATTTCATATCAATTAAGAAAATAAATAGAGCGAGCTTCTAATTTTTTTTAATCAAAACCTACGATGGATTTGAAATTCTTACACAAATCTACATCATCCAAACAAGCGGTGGATTTCAAATCCAATGACTTTGAAATCCATTCATTTGAAATCCTTTGGAATTTCAAATCCCTCCATCCAAATGGACCCTAACGTAATTATTCATATCTATTATATTTAGTTAGCTGATTTTTCTATCATGACTTTTAAAAATAATTTATAATCCACCCGTCGTATATATAAAATTGCAAATCCCACTCTTCACATATTTAACTAATTACAATCCTAATCATTGTGGAGTGCATATTAATATATGCTTAATTATCAATTTAATTGTGCACACTGGGACTTATATATGATCAGATGTAATTAGTCGATCCATTCAATAAAAAAATGTGACAGAAGCAAAAAAAAAAAAAATTATACTAATTAATGAGAGATAACTACAAATTGGTCAACTAACTAATTATTAATCTTCTGATGTTATCTAAAAGTATTATGTTTTCAATATCATAAAACAAATATTAGGTAGAGATTATATCATGTCCCATGCTTACCAGGTGGGGTCCACAACCGTGATTCTGCAAAAAACTTGTAACTGTTGCCAGACTTGTTTGATACTACCCAATTGAGTAGAATATATCCAATTAGTCTACAATATGGTTAAAAAAAAAAACAGTTAACTAAAACTGTTACAGATCCAAGTCCATTAATTATATCTACTGAAACATATATGTCCGATATGTGTTACTCGATGCTACCCATTTGGATAGCTACCCACTAGTAGGTTATATACCATTAGATTAATATATATTCATGTGAATGTGTGTGTATGTGTTGATCTAATGTAGGGTTGACAAATCGTTCGTGTCGGGCCGTTATCGGGCCGACACGATAAGCCCAAATACAAACACGACACGATAAGTTTAACGGGCCTGAAATTTAAGCCCGAGCACGACACGTTAAAACACGACACGACACGATAAGCACGATAAGAAAAATTGTCAACTAAAACCTATGATTTTTTTTTTATATTTTTTATATTTAATACCTAAAATATATATTCTAATAAATTTTTAATAAGAATAGTCAAGTAAAAATAATGAATTATTATTAAATTACCCATATAAATAATTAATTATTAATAATTAAAAAAATTATCGTGCCTTATCGTTTTTATCGTGCCAGCCTGATAACAGCTCGATTTTTATCCGATAAGGGCCCGAACCCGATAAGCCTCAGCCGAAATCCTATAATTTTATGTCGTGTTTGTGTCGGTTAATCGTGTAGTGCCTCAAATTGTCACCCCTAATCTAAGGGTATAAAATCCACTTGGGTAGCTACCTAAGTGGATAGCATCTACTTGGGATATATATGATCATAAAGTGAGTTGAATGAATTTATAATTAATTTTATCTTCGCACTTATCTCCTAAATTAACACTCAAACATGATATTATCTTAAATACAAAGAAAATTCAATAGGTAATTATATTGAATTCTTAAAAATGATCATAATGTGTGATGCACATGAATATATATAAAACATAAAAAGGGGCATTCTGCACAAAGCGGAACAGTTAGCAAAAAAAAAAAATAGATGCAAAAATTTCATAAAAGAAAAAAGAAACGAAAACTAGGATCCAAATGATAAATCTTGAGCTTAAGAATATGAGTATCACCAGTTGAACTCAATACTTAGACAGGAGGTCCTAGGTTCAAGCGCAGAGGAAGACACGAAACCCACTTTCAAGAGTGGGAAGTATATGAGCGTGACATAAATGGAAAGCCCAAGAAAAAGGTCCGTTTAGAATAGCCACCGATCGTTACAAGTTTTTTTTACAGCCCGATCGTTACAATTATAGTTAAAGTCATATGAATCCATATTAAAAAATCATAATAATCATTAAAATATAACTCATATTACAAATTTGACAACAAAAACGCTAATTAATTAAGTCAGTATAATCAAGTTGTTCGAAATATTTTGCGAACTATCGTTCTGGCAGCAAGTTGTTCAATAAATTCTGGCAGTCATGTAATGGCTTTTTAATTTTCTTGTTTTCAATTTGAGAAATTCTAAATTTATAGGGCCCTATAAAAATTAAGTTTGATACTTTTGTTAATAAGGTTACAAAAGAATGAATTTGGGTTGTTCGTGTTCTTTTGGGAGAGCTCGACCACATGACTACAATTGAAACTTTCTTAATTTCTTGATCTAAATAATAAAATATATGATGTCCAACTTGTTAAATATACAAAAGTTGTTATATTTCCTGCTTCCTTCATTAAAGATAACTAAGGCTGATATTGACCCTAAACTTTACAAAATTATTTATCAGTACACACAGCCTTAATTATTTACAATGCATAACAATCCAAATCTTGTCCCTAGATGATGAGTTTTTTACAATGCTAACAACCCTTTAATTTGTCCTTAGTGGAGATAATCATGTTCAAGTGGTATCTAATTAACTAGTTAAATATTCAGAATCCAAAGTTTAACAGTTTTATTTATAACCCACTTATGCTTGGATAATAATAATTTAACTGAAAACCTAACTGATTATTAATTCAATTCCCATTCATGTCCACACTTAGGAAAACCCCTTGCAAGAGACCTACCTTCACTTTTTTTAATATTATTTCTTGATGGAACAATTGCTTAATAACAAAATTGGTCCCGTAACTATAGGGGCTAGCAATTCTGGTTATGGGAATTGATATAGTGAAATTTGCTCCCATAGGTTCTAATTTGTGCATTTTAGCCGTGCGTATTTTTTATTTTATGCGATTTTGGTCCCAACGTGATGTTTCAATATTTCATTTATTTGTTCTTATAATACTCTTGTCATTTAGCCGAAATGCCTATCACCGTTAAAAGTTACAGAAACTGAAGTTTCTATTCAGCTAAAATAAATACAGAAATGACGTGGGAAAAAATATAATTAGTTTTTGAAAGCAACAATATTATACTGCTATCGATCTATATTCTTTTGTAATTATAGTTAAAATAATATGGCATCGCCATGTTCAAAAGTCAAAATAATTTCATAATTTTTTCGGGTCCGTGAGAAGCGACCCTATGTATTATATTCGTGCTCGTGATCTAGCTAGTATATATGTCTTATGATATTATTCAATTCATAATTATATTATGACACAACGTAAAGATAACTATTAATTAACAATAATTAAATTTTAACTAGTTTTGTTTTGCTAATCCTATGTGAATGAATACTCATAAATAATTAAAGTATATACTTTTAGATGTTAGAGAAAAGTTGCAAATAATTTATGATCGTTTTGTAGATAGATTTAACAATTTTCTGCACTAATTGAAGGCCAGCTTGCTCAATCCTGTCTTCCATAAATTAAAATCACTTTGTTTTGAGAATTATGATGACTAAAAATTAGTTGGTATAAAACTTGTTGAGTCATTCAGGTTATTTTAAATGCAAATTGGTCATGTCATTTATAAGAAAACTACTAATGTTGACTTTGAATGATTCGAGTCTCTTTTTTCAATATTTTGCTTCTCATCTTTCATTTGAGCCAGGAAAAATTACAAAATTAGTCTTGTAACTACAAGACGGTCGCAAAAAGGTCCTTCAAAATTTTCAAATGACAACTGTAACTATGTATGGTTTTGCAAAATAGTCCTGCAAAATGCATGGTTTGCAAAATAGTCCTGTAGCTGGTACTTGAATTATCAATTTTGGTCCTAATTTCACCTGAAATTGGGAGTCACATGTGTGCTGATCGAAATCCAGTGAAATTTCAAATTGCCACTGAATTAGTACTAAATTTGAGACTCAAGTATTAGTTACAGGACTATTTTGCAAACTATGCAATATGCATGACTATTTTGTAAAACCGTACATAGTTACAGGACTATTTTGCAATTCGAGTTGTAATCTCCTTTGAGTTACAGGACTGATTTTGCAAGTATGCCATTGAGCCATTTTTTAGAATAAAAATGCGATCTCTCTCCAAATATGATAAATACTTTGAAGTGTTGGCTTTTGATAAAGGATAAATCGTCGAGAACTGAAACAACCACATCAAAATATTACAAGACTAATTAAGATGCCAACTAATAAGGACTCAAATTGCAATTAAGCATGAAACATTAATTAAATAGGATATTTGCTTTGTTTCTTCACTATAAATACATTGCATGATTTGAACACTTACAAGCAAGCAAAAACTCACAAGCCAAGTTCAAACAAAATGTCTCTAACTCAAAGTTCATTTTGCATCCCACAAATAAAGTCCATTTCCCCAAAATATTCCCACAAAACCAATGTTTCATTTTTTGGTAATTATGAAAAGAACAAAGTAAGTCTATCAAGAAGTTGTGGGAAATTGGGGGTTAACTTTAATGGTTATACCTATTTCACTTCTCCCCACCACCCTCTCGAATACGAACTGCCGTTAGAGGCGGAGACTGGTGGTGATTGTGGCGGGATAGGGATCGATAAGTTTTTTGAAGGAAAGAATATTTTCATTACTGGTGCAACTGGTCTTGTTGGAAAAGGTACGAGCACGTATATAACATAAAGCATGTACAATATGTTGCTTACTATCATCATATTATCATTATTATTCTTACTTTGCTATTGCTACTACTACTTTTTACTCTGCTATATATATCTTTGCTAGGTTTGATTTGAAAAATTAGTCCCGTAACTATAGAGGTCGATCAATTTTGGTTCTATAAATATTTAGATAGCAATTTTGATCCTGTAAGATTTTATTCATGTTCAATCACTACAAGAAAATTCCAGTTTACCGACATAAATGATTTTGTTACTAAATTTTGGAGTTATCTATAGATAAATACTTACGTACAAAATAAAAAATATTATTTCCCCCCAAATTATACCGACATATCACCAATAGTTTTTAAATTTACCAACAAGAATATTGTAGATATTTGTCAACGGTTTTAGATTCTGAAAGTAAATATTTGCCTACAATAATTTTACCTACACTTTACAGTTATCTTAATATTTACTTACATATTTTTCTGTAGCTAAACTGAAATTTTCTTGTAGTCAATTTTGATCACATAAGATCCAATTTGTGCAATTTTGGTCTTGCATGTACAAGTTCCGATATATTACAAGATTTTGATCCCAACTTAGTGTTTTAATATTTCTTTTTGTTCCTACAGTACTCTTGTCATCTAAATTGATTACAATAAAAGAGCCTTGCAAACACCCTCTAAATTGATTAGTTTTATATTTAACTTTTTATATAAAAAAAATCCAGCATAGATTTTTTTGTCACTAATATCCCCTCAGCTACTAATTGGTTGATGGGCTTAATTCTGGGATCACATGGTTATGAATTTCTTTAATCTTTTGTGAACATGATTAGCCTGAGCATCTGATTGTTATTATATTTTCTTGATTTGTTTTCTTGCTTAATTTATTATTAATTCAATAATTGTTTAAAGAGACGTCATATATTTTGCAGCCCTGGTCGAAAAGTTACTAAGGTCTACATCAGTGGGTAAAATTTACTTACTTGTGAAGGCAAATGATAAGGAGGCTGCACTTGACAGATTGTCAAAAGATGTATGTTTAATTTCTAAATTTCATATACATATCTTAAGTCATTTCTTCATTTATTCATACTAATTTGTCAAAAATATTATTACTTGTTTTTTGTTATTTTAGATTATACAATCAGATTTATTTGAATGTATAAGACAAGAACATGGGAGCACATACGACGAATTTGTACGCGAAAAATTGATACCAGTTGTTGGGAATATTTGCGAACCAAATCTAGGAATGGATGCTTATTCTACACATGAAATTATGGAGGAAGTTGATGTCATAGTAGGATCTGCAGCAAGCACAACCTTGAATGATAGGTTACTAATTCATTAAATTCCTCTTTTTTTTTGGAATATGATGTCAGGAAAAAGAATTGTCTCCTTATACACATGCTTAATCACTACAAGAAAATTTCAATTTACCGACAGAATTTACTGTCAAAATTGATTTGTCACTAAATTTTACAGTTACCTACAGAATAGCTACATAATAAAAAATATTATTTTTTTCCAAATTATACCGACAAATCACCGACATTTTTTATATTACTGACAGAGATACTATAGATATTTAACAACAATTTTAGATTTTGTTGGTAAATATTTGCCTATAATGATTTGATTTATGCTTTACATTTATCTTACTACTTGCAAATTTTTTTGTAAAGTAAATTGATTTTTCTGGTAGTGAATGTCCATTCATATATATGTTTTGTCGTGCAGGTACGACTTCTTAATTGAAGCAAACGTGAATGCCCCTCAACGACTAATGAGATTTGCTAAAAGATGCAAGAATCTCAAGCTTTTCGTGCATATTTCAACCGGTACATATTGAAAAAATAGTACACATTGTCCCTTTTATGTATTAATAGTAATGAAATAATTTAACCAAGTGTTACTTGTACTAATGTAGCATATGTTAATGGAAGAAAAGAAGGGCTAATCTACGAAGAGCCGTTGGTTATGGGAGGAAATGGCAGAAATATTGAGGATGATGATTGTATATCTTCTTCTTCTTTGTTTTCTGGGATAGATGTAACGGATGAGATCAATTTGGCTATGAAATCGTGCATAGCCAATACAGATCTTGATGCGACGAAAGAATTGAAAAGGCTCGGCCTAGAGAGGTATTGTATTTCGTAATATACTTCATCATCGATCGTATGTTTGTAGTTCATAACATTATATAAACCTACAGGGCCACGTTCTACGGATGGTATAATTCGTATCATTCGACTAAGGCTATGGGTGAGATGGTGCTTAATGAAATTAGAGGAGATGTGCCTGTGGTTATAATTAGGCCAGCAGTTATTGAAAGTAGCTATAAACAGCCTTTCCCAGGATGGATACAAGGAAATAGGTTCTAATCTACATTAATAGATTTTTCTTCTATTACAAAATTACCTATGTTACTTGATTTATGATGTTGTTGTTGTTTATTTATGGATGCTAGAATGTTCGATCCAGTGATTATTTCTTATGGAAAAGGACTACTTCCTGCTTATTTGGCTGATCCTGATGTACATATGGACATTGTAAGATTACAACTTTTTCCATTCTGAATTTTTGCTAATTTTACACTTCGCAATCTAAACTACTTGTTTTTGTAACTAACAACCTAAACTCTGCAGTTTTTTCACTTTGCAACTTCCGGACAGCCGAAACTGGAATATTCGCAAATGTGACCCAAAATATTACAACTCCAACTGGTCGGAGGTTGCAAAGTGGAAAACCCACAAATTTTAGGTTGTTAGTTTAAAAAAATAAAAATAGTTTAGGTTGCAAAATGTAAAAATGGTCAAAGTTCAAATTGCAAACAATTATTTCATCTAAAAATAGATGGGAATAATTACAAAAAGCACCCTTATGGTTCAGTCTAATTACAAGAAAACTCATATATCTTTCAAAATTACAAATACCCTCTCGATATTTGAAATGTACCGGGGGGATTGTATATATCATGTGTTGTTGATGTTCTTTTATGTTAAAATTCAGGTCCCCCTAGACATGGTGGCTAACACAACAATCGCAGCTATTGCAAAACATGGAATTATAAATAAGCCACAATTGGATGTCTACCATGTCGCGACTGGCTTAGTGAACCCTTTGCGGTTTGCTGATTTCTTCGAATACATCCATGAACACTTTAGCGCGAACCCTTTGATCGACATGGAAAATTTCGCGAAAATGAAGTTATTTAACGAATTTAGCGACTTCTCTAAGTACACAAGGGATGAAATATCCGAGCGCAGTGGAATGAAAAATGCAGTTGGTGTAAATGGAAAGACCCTTCAAAAGATCCAAAGACAATACAAAGCAAAGGTTGCTTATGCTGAACAACTATGCAAGATGTACGAGTTTATAGGATTTTTCAAAGCCAGGTATATTATGATCATGGTGCATATTCATAATTCCATAAATTCATACTTTAAATTTAGGGATAATTACAAAAAGTACCCCGAGGTTTGACCTAATTACAAAAAAACCTTGCTAATTTTAAAACTTACAAAAAGTACCCCTGAAGTTTGATTTAGTGTTAAAATTAAAGGGTAATCTGCAATGATTTTACAAATATGAAGGGGGATTTTGAAATATATTTCAAACCTCAGGGGTACTTTTTGTAAGTTTTAAAGTTAGCTGGGTTTTTTTGTAATAAGGTCAAACCTCAGGGGTACTTTTTGTAATATCCCTTAAATTTATGTTTGGATTTTGGATTTTAATGAGGAAGGGACAAAGAAAAAGCAAAATGTTTCGAATATAAAGTATAAAGTTAAATCACTTGAAGCTAAAACAAACATTTTTAATAGTAAATTGAAAATTTGTTGATGATTTATCGGTAATTGGTCGGGGTAAAATTTGGGGACAAAATAATATTTTTTTAAGTCAGTATTCTGTAGGTAACTGTAAAATTTTGTGACGCGATCATTTATGACGGTAAATTAAAAGTTTTTTTGTAGTGTGAATTATTATCAGCCGTAATTGATCATTATCATAACTATTTTTGTCAGAAAAAAATATAATTAGACATTTAATTTGATTTTGAATTTCAAATTTTTTTTACCAGGTTTCACACCGGCAACACCAGGAAATTATTAGCAGAAATGTCGAAAGAGGAGCAACTTAATTTTGAAGTTGATGCAACAAAAATAAATTGGAGAAAATATTTTGTTGACATTCACATCCCAGGTGTAAGAAAACATGTGCTTAATGCCACAAAAGTGTCTATCTGAAACTATGTAAGTAAAATTAGCATATACAAGAAAAATATAAATAAGAACATGACTTATTGGATTGTTTGTGTCACAAAAGTCATTATTTCAATTATGTATGTGTAAAACATTTCAGTGATATATCATTTGGTGCTTTCATATTTCATAATTATACATGGGGTAAGGATAGAAGCTGATCTGAATGTAACATTTTCGTATGTATAAATGCACGATGAAATAATTTAGGAATACAAAATTTCAGTTAGTCATATTTTCTCCAAAGTATTATTTTTTTCCAATAAATGGAAATATATATAAAGAAAGGAAAAGTCCTGATCACAAGCCGACCAAGTAGCAAAATGTTCGGGCCTCGTTTTTCTCCGAAGCATTATTAATTAGATTGCACTTTGTATTAATTCATTTTGTCGCTTTTCATTTAATTACCATTGATTTGAAGAATATACTATTCGGATGGAAAATAGATCCATACCAAAATTACAAAAATCTACCCCCGGGTTTCAGGTAATTACAAAAAGAACCTAGATAAGTTCCAAAATTACAAAAAACCAAAACCCCTTCAGGTTTGTTTCTGTCTTAAATATAAAGGATAGACTGTAATATTTTTACAAATATAAATGGGGTGTTTCAATTTTTTTGGTTATGATGGGGCGAAGTGCAATACATAATAAATCCTCAAGGGGAGTGTTTGTAATTTTCAAAAACTTCTGGGTTTTTTTGTTATTAGCTCAAACCTTGGGGTAGTTTATATAATTATCCCTGAATAAAAAGCCAAACAATTTTTTACCAAAGAGGAACTACTGTCCAGCTGTGAATAACTTATTAACTAGTTAAATCATCATTTTTTAATGGCCATATCAATTTTGGTACGGTATGTTTTGCTCTTTAATCACTTCCACCACATTTTATCAGATGTTCGTCAATTTTAGTGTGCCATGTTTTAACTTTTATTCACTCCATATATAACAGAGAGTGATTAAAAAGTAAAACATCGGCTACCAAAATTAATATTTGTTTGACGAAATATGGCGAAATTGATTAACGAGTAAAACACATGGTACTAAAATTGATGTGGCCTGAAAGTGGGATACTAAAAGCAAAAACATGACATAGTTTAGGTATTAAGACTGAAATTATTCCTTTTAGAACATATATCATAATACTTTTTAGGAATAATTTCAAAAAACTCCCTAAGTTTTAGGGTAATTACAAAAAAAACCCAGAAAAATCTCGAAAATTACATTAACCCTTAGTCGACTAACAGAATTTGCTCACGTCATCAAGTATTTCTCAGTAATCCTGTGAACATGAAACTTTGTACTTAATTGTCCATATTTTCTCTCAATTCAAGAGCAATCTTAAATATTGATACTTACAAAGATATATTTATCCAACTATCTTCGATCCAAAAAACTAGTTTTTCAACAACATCAAGCATCACTTAATTTAAGTTAAGTATTTACACTTACAAATTACAATACAAATACTGATGCAAATTATGTACATACTTTTTGATCCAATCCCTATAAATTAACTAACAAAAAAAAGCAAATAATCCCTCTAAACAAGTATTTAAATTGTACCAAAAGCCAAAAAAAAAAAAAAAAAAAAAAAAAACAGAGAAGTTTATGCACCAGTTAAACATGACAACATTCTCTGGCTCCGAAACCTCACGAGCTGCTTAGGCTTATACACGTCGTCATGAATGGAGTTGTAACGACGGTGGTGGGGCCCACGTATGCCCGGACCACCATCGGCCTCCTTCGGCATCAAGTACCGTCGTTTTCGGCTGAAATGATCATCATCATGATCATCACCATCTTTTGTGTAGAAATCTTGGATGTAGGTTTGTGCTGCGCCAGATGAGAGACATTCGTATTTTCGGCGAATTTTGTTCTTCTTTAGTGATTTGTACACAATTGGAATTAGGCCTTCCATTTTCTTCTAATGCTTGATTTTTTTTTCACTTTTTTTTTTTCTTGTTTGTTGTAGGTTTGGACTTTTTTTTTTGTGTACAAAATTTGTCTTTATTATACAATATTTTAAATATATATGTGTATGAGTTTATAATAGAAAGAGTAGGAAGCAATATGGAACAAGTCACCTAATTTTTATTTGACTTGAATTGTCATACAAGAAATTTGAAACTTGAGTGACTTTATATGTTAGTCCCTTCAAGAAATCTACTTCCTTCTTTGATATAATTCTAGAAGGAATATACCCTTTTTAGCTAATTACTAAAATGTGTTGTTTTTATCATATTTAATTTCTTTGCATCGCGCCTAATGTTAACTAACTAATAAATATAAAATATATGCAGTGGCGGGCACATGAATTGAAACTTGGAGGGGGTGCGAAATCTAATTTTGAAGACATATAGAAAGATTTTTTTTCCCGAAATGTGTTTTTCAGGGGAGGGGGCAAATGAATTTTTCCTTAGTTATAGACTAAATAACATATAAATTGAAGAGAAAAAGAAAGTTTAAGAAATTTCGGGGGGGACCCCTACTTGCCCCCCTTGGTTCCGCTATTGAATATATATATTGACAAATGTTGATGTAATAAAAAAAAATTTAAAAAAAAAGGACACTCTAGAATAATATCCATGTTTGTTTCTAATATAAACTTCTTGAAAACATACAATTAATGCGAACAATATTTTCCTTAACCAAATTCTGATAATGAGAATGATTAGTGTTTTGAACAACTATGAATTTGAAATCTGATAGCTTCAGTATGACATAAATTACTTTGGT
Organism: Rehmannia glutinosa; assembly: GCA_016081115.2. Classification (NCBI taxonomy): domain Eukaryota; kingdom Viridiplantae; phylum Streptophyta; class Magnoliopsida; order Lamiales; family Orobanchaceae; genus Rehmannia; species Rehmannia glutinosa. The sequence continues at coordinate 799,744 of JABTTQ020003482.1, forward strand.
GGCGTGGGAGGTTTTTTCTTAATTTTATTATAGTTTTAGGAAATTGCAATAAAATAACACCTATGGCACTTTACTAGAAGCATGAAAGCTTCATTTTAAACAAGAAAAAATTTATTGCCACCACTTATGACTTAAAATCAAAATTAAGAAGAAAATAAATATTACTTGTATATATGACTGATGAATGAGAGAATAACTTGCTCCTTTATTCTTTCAATTTTGTATACAAATGAACAATGTTATCTTCTTTTTTTGATTTGGTCAATGTCAAACAAGTTCAAGCTTGATCAAAAATCAGTGTTTCGTGAACTAAATAAATGTGTTAATCTCCAAATATAATATAATGGATTTCAAATTCTTAAACTCTTATTTTGACTTATTTTCAAATTATTGTAGTGGAATCATTTAAAATCTCTTTTTCAAATCCTCTGTCCAAATCCGAATCCTTAATCAAACTACAACCTTAAGTTCCCAGCATAAAAAGTCGTCGACCTTTAATTTCTTGTTCACCCAATTAACAAGTTTTGGCCACTCAAAATGAGTAGTTATAAACCTACGATACTGAAAATGATACTCCAAAAAAGTCCACCAAAATGAAAATGGCTCAACCAATAATAAATTTAATTGTTTATTTCGTCCAAGAAATATATACACACGCATATATTCTATTTAGAGATGTGATGATTGTGTTGATATGATGGAGAATCATTTACAGATATTGATTGTTTGTGGAAATAATAGTGTAAAATATAATGCAAGAAACCTAAGTTAAAATTAAAAAGTTGAACCAAAAATAGGCAAAATGGTCCTCATTTTATACATTCTGTTATCAAGATCAAGAGAAAAATAATAAAAATGGAGATAAAAAATAAACAAATTACCGAAATTCTTTTATATGAATAGGAAGGGGAGAGATCAATAAATAGTATGGTTGGGTATTGGAAAGTAGCCGGGAGAGATGAGGAGAAATATGAGTTAATTTTTGAAAGAAAACGAAATTTTCTTTAAGAAAATTATATTTTTCCACAGACAATCACATCTCTCACAAATTTTTTGCACAAAGATGAAAATTTCGGGAAAAAAATCACAAACAATCACAGCCTAAATATTTGTCAAAAAGAAAAAAAATAAAAATAAAAATATCAAAGCCAGGTTTCGATCCTGGGACCTGTGGGTTATGGGCCCACCACGCTTCCGCTGCGCCACTTTGATTTATGTTTAAATATTAGAAATTCAACTTTATATTATCAAACTCCTATTCGATGATTCCTTTTTTATATTATTTTATTTTTTCTCCGATAGATGTCCGAGAGTGATCGGACATTCTCTAGTTAAACGATAAATTGTAAGGTAGTATTTGCCACTTATTTATGTTTGGGAATCATCTCAAAATTCTTCCTGACCCGAAAACTCTCTTGATTTTACTTCCACATTGCATCTTTATCTGATAATAGAAACTCTATGGGTTGCCCCCATGCGCATAGCCGAGTTGGTACTCGGGTGGTAGATTTGCCACAAAGAGCAAGGTATGAACCCCCTGGGGTTCATCATCTAAGTGGCCGCTCGATATCTAAGTGGCCGCTCGATACCATGATTTACCTCCCTTTTGCAGGCAGCGCAGGGGCACCCAAGGGTGAGTTGGTACTCAGGTGGTAGATTTGCCACGTATATTAGACGATGATTTATCTTTCCCTCTAGCCGAAATACAAGGTTCATAATCAAGAACCATCGGAGACAGATCATCGTCATCTGTCCTTAAACCGTTGTCATTACTATCACCCTCTTCATCTGACAACAAACACCAACCATCAAATTCGTCGTTTTCAAAAATCCCGCTCCCCAACCCATCACGCCACGATATCCTCATCCGAGACATCGCCAAATTATCCAATGTAGTAGTATTCGACACCAAAGAAGAAACACTGCCCTCATTATCCCACATTGACATCTCAAATTTAGGTGACAAATTTACTATATTTAACGATTCCGTTATCGAATCAATAAATTCGCCATACTCTCCACACACGTCCGAGTTTGGTGTCCGAATGATATTTCCACTAGTTAAAGAACAAGTAGACAATGTAACATTATCTCCAATCAGATCGATAGTTAAAAGCTCGTTCGTATCACTATTCTTTTTATAACTAACATCACCACACAATAAATCAAGTGTGCGTAAATCATCATCACATACCACCATCCTACATTGGTCCTCGTCATAGGGAGACAAAACCCATCGAACCGATGCCTCAGAAAGCAACGGAATCGAAAAATCCCGTAAATCATCGGTCGAATTCCCATCGTTGCTACATTTAAGACTCCCTCTACGTTTATAACAAACAGGGGTTGTTTCTGATTTTAAAACAGGGATTTTTTTGGAATGGGACTGAAATTGAATTTCAGGAGATAATGAGGCCTCAACAGGAGGTGTTTTCACAGGGGTAGCATTATTTTTACTGTTATTAGCTCCATCATAAATTGAAACCCCTGTCAAAAATTTATGGTCAGCAAAAAAATTTAAAGAATCTACTTTTTTTTCCCACAGGACGACAATTTTTGGGTTAATTGCAATTTTGGTCACGTAAGTATGAGGAGATGACATATTTGGTCGTATAAGTATCTTATGTATTTAATTTTGGTCATGTAAATTCAAATGGATGTGGCATATTTAGTCCCATAATTATGTTATGTAGCAATTTAGCTCCCATAAATTTACATTTTTATGCAATTTGAGTTCAATAAGTTTTATTTTTGTGCAATGTGGATCCCAAATGAGCATGTCATATTCATTCTTTGAGGACCAAAATTGCACATAAATCAAAATTTGTGCTACCAAAATTGCTAAATAGCATACTTAGTGGACCAAACATGCCAATTTTTAATATATACGGGACCAAAATTTGATACACAATAATTATAGGACTAAATATGTCACCTTCATTTATTTATAGGACCAAAACTGCAATTAAGCCACAATTTTCAGCAAAATCCAAATTTGAAGCGTTGGATATTCTAAGTAGCTCAAAGGGCAGCTCACCTGAACCGTTGTCTTTCGAATTCTTCATCTTTGCTTTCTTCAATTTATTCATGGGGTTGGCCTGAAGAGATGAAAGATTTGATTTTTGACCCTTTTAATAAATGGGTTTTGAATTTTTTTTACAATATTGGTTGTTTTTGGGTTTCTGGGGCAGGGGTTTTCTTGGGATCTCATTGTTTGCTGTTTTGGAAAAAGTTTCAGACTATTTTTCAAGATGGGTTCTTGAAGATGAAGAAGATGTTTTTGAGCATTTTTGGGTGTTGGGTTTGTGAATATGAAGTGTACTGAGATCTTGTAATGGATTTATTTTTCCATTACTCACTTTCTTTCTTCTCATTTCTCTGGTTCTTCTTTTTGCTTTGTTTCTCCATTGTTGTCTGGTCTTCAGTATTGTGAGTGCAAATTTCAAAGTGAACAATTATGGTGGGCAAAAATGTTTTTTTTGTCCACTAAATGGATTACATCAGACATTTAGTCTACAAATTTAGAGATTTTTGAAATTGGTCCATTAAGTGGAAAAAATTCGGATATTTAATCCATTTACCAGCTATAGCATGTAAATTTGACTGGCATCCTACGTGGAATTTATTTATTTTTTATTTTCTTTTTCTGGCCTTAAACTATGATTTCTTTTGCTCACACGGCATCTTATGTGGCATTTTGGAGAAAAAATAGTTTACATAATATATTTAAAATATTTATTAATTTGAAAAACACAAAAAATCAAAAATTTCCATTAAAAATAAGAATAATGTTAATAAATTTAAAATATTTAAATTAGAAAAATATATTCAAAATTATAAAATAATAATAAATATTTATTTCATAAGTTCAAATTACATCTTGATATTATTATTTTTAAAATATTACACTTGAAATATAGAATAATATATTTAATTCAACTATAAATAAAAAATTATTGTGGTAAAAACTTTTTATTTATTACTCTTTAATTAAAAAAAGTCAAACATAAAAAATATAACAAAATTAAAAAAAAAATTAAAATCAGAATTTATGGTTTTTTAGGATTTAAGTAAGAAAGGGTTCCACGGTTCGTTTTTTAGAAAATTCTGATTTTTAGTTGATATTCAGACGAATATATGATAATAGCATAGGAGACAGGTTGCAGCCTTGCAGGTATAATTCTGATTCTTATTTATTTATTTATTATTTGTGTGATAATGTTTATGCTTGATTTTTTTATATTTAAAGAGTAATAAATAAACAGTTTTTACCACAATAAATTTTTACTTATAGTTGAATTAAATATATTATTCAATATTTCAAGCGTAATATTTATAAAATAATAATATTAAGATGTAATTTAAACTTATGAAATAAATATTTTTTTATTATTTTATAATTTCGAATATATTTAGCTGATTAAAATATTTTAAATTTATTAATATTATTTTTATTTTTAATGGAATTTTTTGTTTTTGTTTTTAAAATCAATAAATATTTAAATATATTATGTAAACTATTTTCATTTTTTCATAATGAATCTTATATTTTATTTTATCGAATTTACATTGTAAATAATATTTTTCGCTCCAAATGCCACATAGGATGCCCTATGAGCAAAAGAAATCATAGTTTAAGGCTAGAAAAAGAAAATCAATAATAAAATAAATTTCACGTAGGATGACAGTCAAATTTACCTGCTATAACCGATCAGTGGACTAAATGTCCGAATTTTTTCCATTTAGTGGACCAATTTCAAAAATTCCTAAATTTGTGAACTAAATGTCTGATGCAATCTACTTAGTGGACAAAAAAAATATTTTTGCCATTATGGTGTGTACCGTTATAGTTCAGAAAAGTGACAATGAGGGGAGGGCCCATTCCTTCTGTTTTCTTCTTTATTAAAGGATAACCCATCCTCGTTGTTCCATTGCTTTCCGAGGTAAATTGTGAGATATGTCTCAACTAGATAGGATCCTGAGCAGTGTTATAGAAAACCGCTAGGAGCCTGGGCGGGGTAAGGTAAGACTTGGGGGGGTTAGGCGGGATCTTATCGGAAGAATAATGTAGGCGGATAAGGGGACTAACGTCTAGGAAGTGACTAATCGGAGCTTGACGGTGACTTTTAGAACAGTGGTCCTGAGCTGCCTTAAATTAAGTCACCATACAAAAAATTCTCCTATAAACTATTACCAGACAGATTCGGACTCACATGCTGCAACTATCAGCAACTCAAACATCACATCACTCAGATTCTTTGCACGGTTCAGCTATACCCCGGACTCTGTTTTTGTCTTTCTTTGTCTGTTTTTGTGGTTGTGTGGCTTCATTTTATTAATTATTCTGATGAAAATCCAAATGTAAACACTTTTTGTGTGTTTTTTTTTTAATTTTCAATAATACAAATATTTATAAATAGTGTAATGCTACTTTATCATCAAGTTTATAAATTTCATCTACAATTCAAACTAGCCTAGCAAATTCACATAAAAAAAAATTGTATCATCTCAAAAACTTTACTCCTTAAAAGAAAAAATGAGTATTTGAATAGGACATAGAGATATTATTAGGAAAGTACACACTTTTTACAAGTTGCTTTGAATTTTATTTTAATACAAATCCCATGTGAGTAGTTGATTCCACCTAAAAGTACCATTGTGTAAGTCCTTTATTTTAATTATATATTGTATCTTATATTTATATTAAAATACATATTAACTATATAAATATTTATTATATATATATTACATCAATTATTTCATTTAATATGTACTTGTGAAGTAAACTATGAGATTAAATACCAAATTTTGAGAAAACTATTTGTAAATGCATGGGATTGTGTATTACTAATTTTAATATTTACTTATTAAACTATATATATAATGATAGTAAAATTCTATATTATTGAAATTATATATTCCGTTTACTTATTTTAACCTTAATTGAACAAAATTTATTTTAACAAAATTCATATTAAATAAAACTTGGGACTAAATTAATTATAGAGAAAGTAATGTATTATAAATTATATAATAGAAGGGGACAAATGAACTTTCTATTTTATTTAAATGTAGAGGAGGCAATTAATATATATTACATTGCATTTAACCCAGTATTTTCAATTTTTTTTAAAAAAAACCCAGTATTTAGACGACTCACAGCAAAACTCAAGTGAAAAATCAAGAATTATCAGATCAAATCAATGGCGGAACGCAAGAAAATCATCATCGACACCGACCCTGGAATTGGTACATACCCATTAATATTAGATTAACTGCTTTCGATTTCACTTTTTTGCATTGGTTTGTGAAAAAGTCCCCATCTTCTTTTTTGCGGGGTTTGGAATTGGAATTGGTTGTTGAGCTGAAAATTGTGTGGATCAGATGATGCAATGGCGATTTTTTTGGCGTTGCAATCACCGGAAGTTGATGTGATAGGTCTCACTACTGTTTACGGAAATGTCTACACCACTCTCGCCACCAGAAATGCTTTGCACTTGGTACTCTCTCTCTCTCTCTCTCTCTCTCTCTCTCTCTCTCTCTCTCTCTCTCTCTCTCGTTATAAACAGTGTTCGAAAAAGTGATAGGCCCACGTTGGGGCCTAGCGCCTAGGTAGAGCCTGGGCGCAGTAGGCGAGATCTAGCGGGTTAGGTATGGCCTAATCGAAAGAATAACGTAGGCAGACAAGGGCCTAACATCTAGGCGGTGACTAATCGGAGCTAGGTGGGGTCTCTCTCTCCCTGTCATTAGTTATCAACACTGTTCTAAAAATCGCCAGGCACTAGTCAGATAGCAAACTGGGACCTAGCTCCTAAGTGGAGCCATGGGATCTGGGCGGAGTTAGGTAGGACTTAATCGGAAGAATAACGTGGACAGACAAGGGAGACTTACCACCTAGGCGGGAACTAATCGGGGCTAGGTGGGGTCTCTCTCCCCCTCTCTTTAGTTATCAATAGCGTTCTATAAATCATCGCCAGGCACTAGTCGGGTAGCAGAGGACCTAGCGCCTAGGTGGAGTCTGTGCGGCGTTAGGCGGGACCTGGATGGGGTTAGGTAAGGCCTAATCGGAAGAATAACGTAGGCAAACAAGAGATGCCTACCACCTAGGCGGGGAATAATCGGGGCTAGGCAGGATTTTTAGAATTGTGGTTATCAAACCACTGTGGAGTTTTGTTAGAGGAATTATACTTTTTATATTTGAATTAATTTGATTGAGTAACTTCTTATTTTTCTGCGCATCTGTGAAGAAGCCAACACACATTAATGCCAAGAATTGTCAATTTAGTGTGTGTTCTATGGAAAAGAATGTATTTTTATTGAATCAGAGTGTCAATTAGATGGTCATTTGTTAAGAAATATAGTCATGAATCGGAGGAATTCGGTTTTGTTCACCACTTCCGATGTTCAGATTATCGGGTATTTTGATAGTTTTCGTAACTAATCATTTGTTACGTATATTTCTCGTAACGCAGTTGGAGATTGCTGGGAGGACAGATATTCCTGTGGCTGAAGGATCTCATGTGACCATCACTGTATGTATTATTATGATACAATGTGCCATTAATTGTTCGTGTTTTTTACTTAATATCGGAAGTTGCACTCTTAGATGGCCGTCGTTTGGTTTTCGATCCACATTACTGAGTTTTTCGGGATGTACAAATATATGTAACTTAATACCGTGTTTAGGTTATATATTGCCAAATACATGACTCATTACGGTGAACTCATTAGCCGACTCTCCATGGAGGAAAACCATTGGGTCGAAGAACTTCCTCTAACGACTTTGGCGTTTAACTGTTTTAGTATCGAATATTCAGAAGACGAACATAAGGATAAGGTAGTAAACAATGTGGTTCGGATGAAATCCATTCGTCGGTATACTATTTTTTGCTGATGCATGAACTAACTTCCTGTCCTGTTTCTGCTCCTCTAAACGACGAAGCCAGAACAATTTAAATAACGCATTAATAAACTCCAGACAGTAATGAACTTGGGACATACTGTCTGACTATTATGGTTAGTTTGTGCCGGCATGATTTTGGCAGAGTACCTCTGTTTTCTTATTTGGTTTACTTTACCAATTTTCTTTAATGGATAATTACAAAACACCCCTGAGGTCTGGGCTAATTACAGAAAAACCCAGAGATGTTTTAAAATTACAAAAAACCCCAGCAGATTTGATTGTGTTACATTTAAGGGGGTAACTGTAGTATTTTAATAAATATCAGGGTTTTTTTATATGTATTTTACGTGTATGAAGGGGGAAAACGTAAGATGTAATCAAACCTCAAGGGGTTTTTTGTAATTTTCATAAACTTTTGTGTTTTTTTGTAATTAGCCCTAAACTTAAGGTTTTTTGTAATTATCCCTTTCTTTAATATTGAAATGCATCGTGAAGCGTTCATGTTAAGCAAGTTTTCCGTTTGGTATGATTTGTAAAATCACTTCCGTGTAAAGAAAGGTACAAAACTTCGAATTGCTGATTTTGTCCATGGTACGGATGGATTGGGAAATCAAAACTTTCCTCCGCCCAAAGGGAAGCCAATCGAGCAGTCTGCTGCAGAATTTCTTATCGAGCAAGCTAGTCTTTATCCAGGGAAGGTCACTGTGGTGGCCTTGGGTCCTCTAACAAATATTGCACTGGTTAGTTCTTTGGTTTTTTGTAATCAATTCCAAGGTGTTGTTTGCGTCTTGGAATAATTTCGCCTGAGATTCGTTATTTATGCAGGCTATACAATCGGATTCTTCATTTGTAAAAAACGTTGGGCAAATTGTCCTTCTAGGTGGCGCATTTTCAGTAAATGGAAACGTGAATCCGGCAGCTGAGGCAAATGTAACTTGTGAAATGATTTTTGGATATTTGTTTATCGAGTATCCACCCTTTTTTTCGCTTGATTTTCTTTAAGGGATTATTACAAAAGCACCCCTGAGATTTGGGTTAATTACAAAAAAAACTCAGACATGTTTCAAAATTACAAAGAAACCCAGACATGTTTCGTTTTGTCTTAAATTTAAGGGGGATAACTGTAATATTTTGGTAAATGTCAGGGGGGGTTTGAAATATTTTCAAAAATCACCGGGAAAAATGTAAGACGGAATCAAACCTCAAGGAGTTTTTTGTAATTTTCAAAGAACTCTGGGTTTTTCTGTAATTAGCCAAAACCTTAGGGGTGTTTTTGTAATTATCCATTTTTTTAATTACGTGTTGTTTTTTATTTACTTGCCAGATTTTTGGAGATCCTGATGCGGCGGATCTGGTATTCACAAGTGGAGCTGATGTTCTGGCTATAGGACTAAATGTCACCCATCAAGTCGTTTTAACTGGTATTCTGCGTTGAAGCTTTTTACAATTAAGTCGATAAACCTTCTAAACCTTGTGATGCAGGCAGAAGCTACGAATAAACGAACAACAAACAAAAGCAATGCAATACAGACACATTTGGGTGGTGCAGAGTTTTAGAATATAGCTTCCGTCACGGTAGACAGAGTGGAAGCAAGAAGATCAAATTATTTTACCAGACTCTTTTCAAATTGCTTATTTTATCTTGCATGAATCTTGATTTTTACCTCTTTTAATCAGAAAAAAAAATATTGGTCTTGCTTTTGTTTCTACAGATGCCGATCGAGATAAGCTGGCGGAATCGAGTGGAAAGTTTGCCCAGTATCTATGCAAGATTTTAGATGTGTACTTCTCATATCATCATGATGCATACAGCACGAAAGGTTTGCTTCGTTTTCTGGTATTTCGGTAGACAACAAGATTATGGGAGTGTTCACAATCACTAGAAAAAAGTGCTTCTCACCTTTTGGCTAGAAAAAATCACATTTTAGTGTTTCCAAATACCAACTTTTGCTTCTGATTCTGCTTCATTTTAATCAGAATCTAAAAGTAAGGATATGGGCGTTTTAGATTTCTGAATCTGCTTATAGTTTGACTTTTACAACTTTTTCTGATTCCGCACGAATTTTTCTTCTGCTACAATAAATCATTTTTTTTAAAAGCAGAAGTTTTTGCAAACACTCCCTATATGTGCTTGTTGATCTCATTCCGTACTAAATCTAATGCAGGTGTTTATCTTCACGACCCGACAACTCTTCTTGCTGCTGTTGATTCTTCACTGATTACCTACGTAGAAGGCGTTGTTCGTGTTCAGACAGTTGGCATCACAAGGGGGCTAACTTTATTCTATAACAAACAGAAAAGGTAGTCGAACTTTGTTCCTTCGATAACTTCTCTTTATGTACTCCCCACTCCTGGTTATGCAAATTTTCCTTCATATAAAGGTTGCGACAGGAAGGACATCCGGCGTAAAACTTTGATACATTGTTTTTTGCATGCATTTATAGTGCTAACTAATTTTAGACATTTAATTGACACTATAAACTTTATGCGACCGACCCCAACATAGTTGAGAGTAACTAAGGTGCAGTTGACGATGATAAACTATGCATATCAATTGGATTGCAAGAACGTGATATTTTATGATTCTGTAATCGGTTCTCTTAATACGTATAAATTGAACATTTCACATGATGCATTATATATGACATTCTTCGTGTTGGCAATCGTGTACTCTCGCATTTTGAACTTTCGCTGCCTAACCAGGTTCGGGGAAGTTACTGAATGGTCTGATAAACCCACAGTCAAGGTTGCGGTTACTGTTGATGCTCCGGCAGTGGTTAAATTGGTGATGGAAAGGCTCATGTGTTCGTAAATTTGCCTTGATACAACTCTAAAATTCGTTTTCGCTTCATCTGCTTGTGTTCTCGTCGGATGCAAATATCAAATTCTTGGGGACTGGAGTTGGAAGTACCGGGAAATGTAACCATTTCGTATGTGGTGAAATAAACGACTTAGAAATAGACTTTTGGGCGAGAATCCATGATCGTAATTTCTCTGTTTCGTCTTCATTTTGTAGAATCGGATGAAAATTTTCCGATTATTGTTCGTAAACTGCATGATTGCGTTATGATATTTGGCAGGATTTCTGTGATTTAATGGAGGATTATTTGTAAACGACACGATTGTGTTATGATATTTGGCAGGATTTCTGTGATTTATTAGACGAATCTAATGTTTCACCATTGTCAATTGCTTGGAGGTATCTATTCATCTAGTTTAGGGGTAATAACAAAAACTACCCCGGGGCTTAGCCAAATTACAAAAAACTCTAGTTATCTTTCAAAATTACAAATGTCTCTCAAGGTGTTACAAACATGACCTTAAGGTTTGTATTTACCTAACAGATACCCCTCTTGTGGTGCTATTTGTAAAAGAGAAACAAGATGGTCTTGCATGAGACCGTCTCATGGACTTGAATAAATATGGGTTATTTTTATGAGTTGGGGTTCGTCTCATGGATTATACCCATGAGACTGTCTCATACAAGTTTTTGCCAAAGTGTTTCTTCAACTTTGTCATGAAAACTCACACACACACACACACACACACACACACACACACATATATATATATATATATATATATATATATAGAGAGAGAGAGAGAGAGATACTAGTAATGCTTTTCTATTTTTTCTCTCTCATATATTATATGTATGATAGAATCTGAATCCAGATGAGATGTTCACTATCTACAATAAGGGAACCTCCTAAAGTTAATAGGACAACAGCAACACCACAATAGTTCTTCAGAGGTTCTTAATTTTCCAGTATTGAATCACTCAATGAAAAAGGCATAGTCTGATTCAAATTAGCAGACTACCTACCTTTTATGCTACCTGCGACACTGTAGACAAATTTTGAAATGAATCGGTCGACAGCACCAAGGACGTAATTGTACCCACATTCTTTGCAGGCTTGTTTAGTAGAGACGCATAACCCTCAAATCGAAACAAACTCGAGAAACTTATACTGCTACCGACTTTCCTCGACCCACAGAGAATCCCTTAGTGCCATCGGGCATGCGAGGTACAGAAGATCCTTTGGCTATATTCATCTTCTCAGTGTTTCCAGAAACTTCTAATGGTGGATATCCCAAAACATTTCCTCCGTTAGTCGGATGATGAGGCCGTCCACGTGGCTGATGACCCCTTCCCTTGCCCTTGCCACCGCCACCTACATTATTGCGCATTTTTCTTTGCACGTTGCTTTTCGTCTTATTCTCCTCCAACTGTTCAGCAATTCAGTGAAACTATCACTATATAACTCATAAATCCCAGTCTTGAGAAATTGAAAAGCAAGCCCTTAGAATCACTTGTCAAGCATTTCAGAGGAGCTTTCCGGTAAATAAATAGGCTCATATAGGAAAATCTAGGTGATTATAAATGGGTGAGTGATGAATATTCACATACTGAATTACAAATTTGCAAGCAGAAAACGTAGATCAACATTTATCGGCAACTTAATCGCCAATTCAGGCCAAGGTAAAGTGCAAAAGTTTTAGAACTATAAAGTTACTAGGTACAATGGGCAGTAAGTGAACTACAACTTTTAATTCGTCAAATCTGAGCAAGAATTTGTCAAATCTGGATGAAAGCATGAAACTGCATGAAAATATCAAATGCATAAGTTCGGGAAATGTCATCGTATAAAGAACGAGCACAAACCAAAGTTGTAGCAGTTCAAAAATCTGTTCACATAGATAGTTTAACTGCAGCATGCAAATCTTGTTGAGCCACGTATGTACTAGATTGATATTCTGCAGAAGTTAAGTATTAGCAAAACTGTTCATTCTGGTAATTTCATTCGAACCAAACGGGCCGATAATAAGGGAAATATCTATTTCAAAAAACTCAAAATGTTCGATTGGAATCAGATATTCATCCGTGTCACGAGAGAATATCATCTCAAGAACCCAAATGTTGTATTCTATTAAAAGCCAAAAATGAGGGAAACTAAAATAAGAAACCAGAGCATAGCTAACTCCATAGATGTCATACTCCATGCATTGGCACACACATTCACTTCCCAATAATTCCTAAACAATCAATTAACTTTTTCCTGGACGTCATGCAAGTAATATACGGGCATGTAAAATAGGGGAAAATAATGCAAATCCAATTCTCAACAAATGTAAATCAAGATTGCGGTTAAAATTACTCGCTCGGACAGAACGGGATATTTGAATAGAAGTTTTGAAAGAGAAAAGAGTCACCTATAGAATAAAAAACAAATTATTGCATAGATGTGCGAACAACGCCTTAATTTGCTTAACCAAACATGCTAAAACCATAAACTACAAGCTACATAATATTCCACAGTAACTATTAGGAAGCAACAGCGTTTTGCTTGCAGAAAAACCCAAATTAACATCAAAATTTTTGCTAAGTAGCACAGTGAAGCAGGCAAATACTAGCTACTCAAATGTATACCTTGCCACTTATGTTTAATCCATCCCCTTTTCCTGATTTAGATGCAGATGATCCACCACCATTCGAATTCTGAGGTGGGCAGGTACGAATTGACTTCACACTGGTAGTACCCAAAAATGCATAAGAAAGAGCAAACCCACATTCATTCTAAACAAACATCTTACATATTAAATTCTGCAAAAGATGAGCATCATGTACCTCCCTACAGACGAGAAAATCTTCATGAGGTTCTGGTGAGAATGATCCTCAGGTAAATTTTCAGCAATGACTATGCGAGACTATACACAGAGATGACACCGATCAAGGATGAGGTTAAGATAAAGTAATAATGTGTGAACTAAATAAGGAAAACATGTCAACCACCTTCAATAGGAAAAAAGAAAAGAGTGCCAAAAACAAAAAAGTTGTTAGGATTTACAGCCACTAAGTCTAGGATTGACATTGCAAAGGTAGGATGGGTTAATCAACTTAATCTCACATGACGAAAGGACAACGAAAACAAATAAGACCTACTTGCAACTCTTCCATATCCGATTCAGTCAATGGATGCTTGCGTTTAACCTTTTTGCCATCTTCACTAACTAACTGGAGACCAAAAAATTAAACACGAAGCAAAATAAAATAAATTAGTAGGAAAGTCAAACCGACCATTGCAGAAACAGAGAATATTACAGAAAATGTTAAAAATTCCCAGTGACTGCAATATTACCAGTTTATTTGAGCTCTGAAGGATACTAGCAAGCTGTGTGCTATCAGTAATGGCAGTTTTAATCTTCTTGAATGATGCAACAACAGAAAGTGGCACTGCATGACAGGAAAGTACCGAAACAATTAAGAGACAGTAAATCAATATTAAAAAGAATTTACTATGCACACACTTGAGTGACTCAAGGAACAAAAGATCTCCTCAAAGAGTCCAAAAATAAATGCTGCATGAATTGCTATGGAAAAAATTATCTCAGAAGGGCAACACCATAGTCTCATATTTCAGAAAAATAATCAACATTTCTATCTTTCTTCAAATCATAATAGTCTGGATGCATTACTAAGCTATTTGTATTCTGTTAACTAGCTAAGGAATTTTTGTAAACAAAACCAGAGTTAAGGAACAAAAATCTGATCAGCAGGTTTAAAACTCCAAATTCTAGCATCTAGTTTTTTATGCATTAAAACTTTGAACCTGCAGGTTACTCAAAATCAAAACCCATCCTGATACCTATTTGCTCCTTCTCTTTCTTTTCACCCCAACACCAGCAAAAGGAAAAGGGATAAGGAAAATAGTGACTTCCCCCCAGTGATAGGGACAAACAAAACTCAAACATCGAAATCACGATCATGTCAGTTATATATTTTCTAAAACAGTTATGAAACACATTATGAGAATCAAGCCTTGGTCTATCACCAAAACTTAGATATTTTGTCTTCATTTTACAGACAACAAGAGGGAGCATCCATTCAGTGAGCCATGTTTAGCACCACCAATAAATGTATATCCTTTGCATATTTAAAGCTAAGATTAGATTCCAGAAAAGCTTGGCTAAATGATACATTCAGTAGATGGGAACAGAATCTGTATTTACTCCCACTGCTGCCTGCTTGTCTACTTTCATTATATATAGCACTTATAGGAATGCCTAACCAAAACAAAATATACTCAGACCAATTTTTTTGCAATTAAATCTAATCAATTAGAACAAAGTAGAACACATGAACGGAGATCACTTTAAAAATAAAAGGTTAACAAAGGATCAAACTTAATATCCAATCGAAGAAAATAATGAACGGAAATCTCACCATATCCTTCAGGATCTTTGCTCATGAACCTAAATAACTGATCAGTCGTAGCCAGATTGATATCACTGAAATAGAACTCAACCTGCAGAACATAAATCATCATCATCATCAACTGCACCTTATCCCACTATGTGGGGTCGGTGGTGTGAAGTTTATAGTGTCAATTAATTGTCTAAAATTAGTTAACACTACAAATTCACACAAAAAGCAAAGTGGCAAAGTTTTACGCCGGATGCCCTTCCTGACGCAACCTTCATACGAAGGAGAAATGAGATGAAATTCCAAAAACCATATCATCATAGGTCTTTCCACTTGCATGGAAAATACGATGAGACGGCGATGAATTGAGATAGTTGCTCTAGTCATGTCCCATTACATGATTGATATTATAAAATCAACATGTACATCATGGAACATGACATCAACCTGCAGAACATAACCAGATAAATAAATTACAAACTGAAAGAATAAGAGCTTATGAAGACAAACATAGAGAAGTAGTTCCTGAAGATGGAGCTATGCTAATAAAAGTTCCATCTCAATACCATTCCAGATTCAAGATCATTAACGAAAATATAAAACTACATTAAACATAGCAAGTGGAATTTCTTCAAATGAAAGTCGGCTAAAATGCACCGCAAAAGTATGATTTATCATGCTATTGTGAGGTCTTAAAAAATGTAAATCAACGGGCATATCTTTAATGGAAGACTAATGGACATAACAAAAATAGCAAACTACAATTCAGAAGCTGAACTGGGTTCCAAGAAAAGTAACTTTTGGGGAATGGGCTGTTTAGTGGTAATATGCCCGGCTTTGATGTTACACCTAATTGGACTTGTAAGTGTTATTTTTTACTTATAAAACAAAGGACTAGAGGCTAATAATAGGCGCAGTTAGCCAGTTACTTGTGGATTAAGAAGCAGATAAGAAACGTAAGATGAAGTAGGCAGTAGAGTCTGTAGAGAAGAAAAGATAAACAAGAACAATTAACCATAGCAAGACTGAAGCAAAATCCACACAAACACACTATCAGTTCCAAATGATAATACCATTTCATTATTTAGAAGAGTGGAAGGCATTTGTAGACCACAAAAACCTCCCCTATAACTAAAAGTATTAGAACTGTATAAGAAATTAATGTAATATTATAAGTAATCCCAAACACGAAGAACTCATAATACTCAAATAACAAAAAAAATATATTAACCCCAGGCATAAAAAATGCAAAGAAGGGTTAAAAAAGAATAAACCTAATAGTTGTTCCCTCTAAAATGTCAGATCATAGAGTTTCTACCTTGAAAAGGAAATATTGAGTAAATTGTTAGATAAACCTCAAGACTTGATCCCCTGAACAAGCCAATTTTAGTCGGCTGGTTAAGTGGATCATTTCATGCCATGAAGCTCCCCCAGCACCGTCATGAGAAGAGGGTTGCTTCCTCTACTTCCAACTCACCTCCTGGGTGGGCTTGAAGACAGGAAAATGATTTCAATCTTAGAAAAAGAGCAAGGAGGATATGTAGCAATGTTGGATAGACCATGGATCCAACCAGCATACCAGGCTGGTTCATGATTGGAGTTAAAAGAAAGTCTCAAGCAGCAAAAGGCAGGATAAGGGAAGCCCTTAAGAGAGCGGGGGTGCCAGGTTGTCAAGGACACGCCTGAAGAAGTGGCTAGGGCCCTCTAACTTTACCACCCTACCAACTAATGGACTATGAGGGGAGTAGGATAATGCATCCCCAGGATATAGAGACAGAATAAATGTTCATGGATAGACATATTCCATTGATTCTTAGTTTCTGGGACAGTAACGATCCTACCTCTTTGTATTTATGATATTGAGTTAATGAGTTATAGGACTTGTAGCTATATTATCCTTTATGGGACTCTGACTATAGGTGGTCTTGACTCTAACATAGGCAAATCACAAGCGAAGTAGTACGGTGAGGAAAGGCTGAAAAGAAACTCCATCGGGAGTGAGCAGTGACCACACAATTTATATGATACAGAATGTCACCTTCCACACCACGAACTTGTACCTCAAGTGGTATCGCTCACCTTTTAAAAGAGTGTTGATCAGGGTTCGAACCCGAATTCTTTCAGTTTCTTTGAAATTTATCCACCCTCCAATCACTCCTCCCAACTTAATATTCAAAAGAAAAGGTAACCTTCCACTAAACACAGGTACGGAACAGTTTAACAAATTATGTAGCACCAGGAGGTACCTCACTTGATATTGCGCAGCACTTGAAACTATATTATTCCTGAATGTCCAAACGAGTTCATAATGGGTACTCAAACTCTATGTTCCCCTTCATGAAAACACCTTCTATAAGACATGAGTAAGTGGACCACTTGCTAAATTAGATATTGGTGCTATCCTGAAATTGTTTTCAATCCCTTTTCTAAAACCATTTAATATTGAACAGTCCAGATTCAATACTCGAATGGGCCACATGTATGCTAATACTGACAAGTTACCACATTTTAAACGAAAATGTATCACTTCAAACCAACAAATAAATATATCACCACCTTAAGAACCTGAAACTTTGTTATATTATATTGTGAGTAATCATGTGTGATTAAATTGATGAACTACAAACAATCATTATGTGTCCCGTTTGATATCATTTCATTTACTGTCCTGAGCCACACTATACTACATTTAACATTCACAATTCAACAGATGGGCCAAACTTAAAAGTTTTGTTTCGGACTGAAAGTTCAGCAACTTGAAAATGTAAACACTAAACAAAAACACGACGAAATCTAGAAATCCAACAAACAAATAACTAAACATCACGCAGTCCCTATTAACCCATTTGCAAACAACGATTAGAAAGGCACTTAAAATCACTACAAACAAGTAAATAATCAACCATAAATCGCAATCACTACGACAACTAAATTCCTCTACTCACAGAACCAGCTGCAACAACAGTTCAAACTGAGGACTACTATCCACGGACAAAACCTACCTGATTAATAACTTTCTGGTGTGAATCTGACAACCCATTTTTCGCCGTAGCCGTAGTAGTGCTACTACCATTTTTTCCATCAGCCACGAACTCGACGGGACCCACTGGACTGACATTATACCCATAAAACGGCGTCACATTCTGCTGGTAATAGTTCTCGTACCCATAATAAGGCGGTGGCAAAGGTGGCACGAAAGACGGCGGCCTCGCGTACACGGGTTGCAACAACGGCGGAGGCGGAGGCGGTGGTGCCGCGGCGGATGAGCCGGAGCGAGGGACGAATTCAGGGGCCTTGGCGTTGAGCTTTTTGCCGCTGATTGAAGTTGATGGGTTTAGGGCTTCGGAAGCCTGCTCTTGATCCATCAATACGGGCGTGGGCGTTTGTTTGCCGTTCAATCGATTCGTCGAATTAGTTGAATGATACGAAGATTTAGATGAATCGAAGTGAAGATTTTCTCTGTTTTTTTCTGTGGAACGGAAAAAAAAAAAAAAAAAATCTTTCCACAGAGAACAGAGAAGAAGGGAGTGTGGACTGTGGAAGACTATATATACACACATTATTGTGTGTATATGTATTTTTATTTTTACATATTATTATCCAATGGGACCCACTTTAGGTCTTTCATTTTTTTTTTTTTTTTGGGTTTTCAAGAAATTATTAACACTTTTCTTGAATTATTATTATTCAAGGATAATTTACAAGTAATTTTAGGATTCAATTTTAAGTATTTTTATTTTTGAAAATATTACATGAAAAAGATTAGGCATTTTTTTATTATTTTTTATAATTAATTATGAAAAAATCAATTGGGAAATGTTCAGTTTTTACAGCACTTATTTTTAAAGATTTTTAGATGTAGTTAGTTAGTTTGAAAAATTATTTAAAAACCTACCACAATTTATTTTGTAAATTCATTAGGTGAAATGAATAAATATATATATATATATTTTTTTGTTTTTCCGGTTATTTGTGATATAATTCTATAATAATAACTTACATTAATTGGTTTTTTGTAACTAATCAACTTATTGGTTGAAAAAAGCTACCAAATAAATGTTTATAGAAAAACCCAAATAAAAAAAAATAGAACCCAAATTGGGCCTTTGAAAAGCAAAAGCAAAACCTTTAGATAATAATCCTTGGGCTGAATATATTGGGCAGTGAACCCAAATTGGGCTTTTTAAATGGATGGATTTATTCGAAATCAATAACCTAACAAAGTCTTCAAGCCCAAAACTTCAATATGACAACGTTTTTACTTTATTTTTTTTTAAGTTCAAACAAGTTCATTGCAAAAAATGAACTATTCAAATCTAATATGTTGTGGGTTTGTGAATTGTGAATTGCTCGATTATAATAATGACGTTAATATTTCAAAACTATAATATATATATATATATATATAAAATGACTCACAATCTAAGTAGTAAATATATTATTTTCGTGGACGTCCAAATTTCAACTAGAATTAGAGCTATCAAAATGAGTCTGACCCGGTAAAAAAGTCAGGTCGAGCTTCGGTTTTAGAGGCCCAAATTTAATTGGACCTATTTAGCCTAGCCCATTCGACCTGAAACACTGGGTCGACCCGATTTGTTATATGTATTTTCGTGGGTCGAGTCAGACTTGGCTCCAATAATAGCGATCCGATCACTATTTAGCCCAGTCCAGCCCGAGTTTTCCCTTGGCCTAGCAAGACGGCAGTAGGTTGGCCCAACCCGGCCCGCTTGACAGCTCTAGCTAGAATATTCGAGGCATAAATGAGTTGGACAAGATATGTATATTTGAGTACAAATCTCTTTGTAGTTTGTACTTTCTGTAATAGCCTAATTATCACTAATTGTCCCTAGATACTAGAGCTAACAATGAGCCCGGCGGGCGGGCTGGGTTGGCCCGATCCCATCGGGCTTCTGAAAAAATTCGGGCTAAGTCGATTTTGCTCAGGCCACGAACATATTTGACCCAATCCAGTCCGTGTGTACATTTTGTACACGAAAATTGTCGGGCCGAACTAGAAGTCGGGCCAATTAGGGCTGGGCCTAGAAAACCAAAGCCCAGTCCAGTCCAAACATTGGGTCGGCCTGGCCAACCCATGAGTCGGGCTGTATTTTGCCAGCCCTACCAAACATTGAGATATACATATCTTCTCTAACTCATTTATTCCTTCAATATTCTTGTTGCTAATTTACCACGTACCCTACGCACTAATAGAATGTTAAGAGGGTAGGTATATAAGAACCGACTAATTAATTAAACATCCTTCATAGTCCATTCAAATTGTGCTGCCGTCATTGTAGATGCTATTATGTTAGTTAATTCGCGTATCATACCCGTATAATATTCATACGTACGAATAATTAAAAAATACTTCCGTCTCCCGTACATATTCTGTAGCGGCGTTAAATACTCCGTATTTTTTAAATAAAACCTTTAATACTCGTATTATTGTTATCCGTATAATACTTGGCGAATAAAACTTCATTTTAATATTTTTATAATATTTAAATAAATAAAAAAATCATTAAAAATTATTTATAAGTATAATTACAATATTAGAAAATAATAGATAATAATATTAATAATAAATAAGTGTATTAATAATTTAAATTAAATTAATAAAGTATCTAAAATTAATTTAATATAATCTAAACATAAGTATGAATCACAATCTATGTAAATATACTGTTAAAATAAGCCGTATTATTACTCCCGAATAATTATTTTATATTCGTATTAAACCCGTACGTCTATGGTTCCGTATTTTAAATATTTCCGTATTTTTTGCCATTTTTTCGCCGTAACTTTTAAAAATATTCATAATATACTCATACCTAATAAATAACGAACTTTTCTCGTCTCGTATTTAACTAATGAGCTAACATGAAGTCAAGATTTTTGGTTCACCTCATTTAAAATTTTAAATTTCTATAAATACCCAAAAAAATATCATCTATCATTAATTGTGATCTCCTGATATTTGTATATATATGTGGTTGTTTAATCATATAATCACTGGACACAATCTCTTTTTTATGTCTCCCCCATAACATTTTTTTTTTCTTCATATGGTTTATTGTGCTTCTCTTTTGGATAAAACCCCATTCTCTATGTTGCCATTATCTAAATATTGTCCAATACTTAGCAAATTTCCCCCTAGAAAATATAGTAATTATTCAAGTTCTGGTACTGTGATGGTTTCCAAGAATATTTCAATTAGTGATGCCACTGGTACAAAGCTTAGGGTTGCCTATCAGGTATATATAATTTCTCTGTCTCTATCTCACACACACACACACACACACACACACATATATATATATATATATATATATATATAATATGAAAAATAGTTTTTTTGGTCCTGTAACTTGGACTATTTGGAGATTTTAGTACTCTAAGTAGCCATCGTTAAATTTTGATCTAATTTAAAAATTCGGACGCTTAGTCTGATTTTGACCAAAATTGCGTAATTTTACCAGAACTATATTGACTAAAGCCAGTGGGCCGGTACTATTGGACAAAGAATTTTATGATTTTTGGTGATTTGGCGGGGAAAAAAAATGACATGTCAAATTATATTTGGGGATATCAGAGCTTAGGTGGCAATTTTCCAAAAAAAATTAATATTTTTGTATTTCACCGGTCATATATGTTAGTTATATTGTATTTATATTATGGGGGTAGTATTGTATTTTTCCTTTATTAGTCTTTAGCTAGGGTTTGTGTATTTATTGTTCAAGCCTCCATTTAGTTTATTGTATTGTATCGTTAAAGACTTGTCATTTTTGCAAGTTCATCTATGAAATCCTCTTCCCAAAATTCTACTATAATTATGTACACAAATTAATCTAACAATATATAGTCAGGATTTTCCGATAAAATTATACAATTTCGGTCAAAATCGGATTAAATGTCAAAAGATATTGGACCAAAATTTGAAGGTGGCTACGACGAACAATAAATCTCAAGTAGTCCAATTTATACGACCAAAAAAGTTTATTTTCCCATATATATATATATATATATATATATATATATATATATATATATATGTGTGTGTGTGTGGGGGGTATGTATTGTGGAGATTTTGAATAGATAACATTATGATTGATGGAGTAATCAGGGTGTTCCAGGTGCATATGGTGAGGCTGCTGCCATGAAAGCACACCCCAAATGTGAGACAGTACCATGCCAACACTTTGAGGATGCATTCAAAGTAATTTAACATAATATTACTTTCTGCTTTAATTTTTCTTTTACTTTGTTTCAACTTTTCTCTTTAAATACTCTTTCTTGTTCAAGAATTTGCATGAAAAGGAGAAAAATATGGGTTATATTATTGCTATTATAGTCATGTAATTATAGGGATGTGGTGAAATTGGTAAATTTCGAATTTCGTCAAGCAAAAATTGCCTAGTATTGTCTTCAGGAAATTCTCGGATTTAGTCCTCAATTTGTCGCAAAAATTGAAATTTCACAAAAGAATCTCACATGTATTGCACTGGAGATTTTTTAATTAGGGTTTTCAGCCAAATATTTGAGGACTAAACTGAAAATTCTTGGAAGATATTAAGTTCATTTTTGCGAAACGAAATTTAAAGATGATTCGAATATCACAATTTTTTGACACCCTATTTGGTTACGTGACCAATTTTGTATTTCCTCAATATCGGACTGAACTTAATAATAAGTGGTAATAGGCCAAATGACCACTTACGTTTTATGAAAAGAAAAAATAGTCATATTTCTCAAAAACATGTTATTTGACTAGCCCTTTTGACTAAAAATTAATTGTCATACTCTTCTTGTATTCTATGGTGAATTATTTGACCATTTTCCAAAAAATTGATGCATTACATTTTACCAGTACTGTGCCATGTGTCTCCATACCGAAAAATGGGCCGGTCCCCAGAAATGGAAAAAAAAGAGCAATTTGAACTGAAAAATAACTAAAAACACGCTAAAACCATTTTTTCTAAAAAGAAGTGACGAAAAATCCGACAAACTCGTAATAATAATTGTGTGCAGGCAGCTGAAATGGGTTTGGTGAACGAAGCAATAATCCCGATTGAGAACACAATTGGAGGAAGCGTACACACAAACTACGACTTGCTATTTCGGCATAGGGTTCACATAGTTGGGGAAATTCATCTGCTTGTCAACCATTGTCTTTTAGGATTGCCTGGTGTTTCTAAACATGACCTTAAATGTGTGTTCAGCCATCCCCAGGTTCATCCATCTTTCCCTTTCTTAATTTTTTCTCTGTAGAAAAGTAATCCTAAAGATCCTAAGATTATTTTGTTTCCATTTATTTAATAGTCTGCCTAAAATCAGATCTAAATGATCAAAGCCAAATACATAAATGAACAATTAATTATAGATACTGCTCTTCAGCCTAATTTTAAATAAAGACAAAGTTATTATTTAAAATTACAAATACCTCGTTAACTTACACTGCAGTCTGCAAGAAAGTTCCAGTTTACCGACAGAATTTTGTAGTTACCTACATAATAAAAAATATTGTTTCTCCCCAAATTATAGGGGGTGTCAATTTGGGTTGGGTCGGGGTTTGTGGGTACGAGTTCGTAGGTTCGTGGGGTCCGAGTTCGTGGGTTTGTGGGTTAGAATCAGCCAACCAAACCCATCTTGTTTAATTATTCGTGTCAGAATCTTGAACCGGACATGACCTGTTTAACCTGTATAATAAAATTATTTTTATGTACATTTAATAGTTTCAATTGAAAAAAATTAGTTTTTTTATAATCAACCACTATGAGACTTTACCTATCAATAAAAATGATCACAATGCACAATTGCATAAATAACATAGTATACTAATCATATTTTGAGGATAACATACAAAAAAACATGCAAAATAATAATAAGATATATAATTAAGGAAGTTTTAGCATTTAAATTTTAAGAACATGTCTTGTGTTTTGTTTTTTCTTATAATTAATTATTACTTTGTTTCTTTTAAATTCACAAACGGGTTAAATGGGTTATAGCATGCTGACCCGAACCTGACCTATTTAATTAGCGGATTATTTGGGTTTGACCTGATTATGACCGGGTCTCATGAAGCCTAAACTCATACTCATAATTTCGTGTTAGGTTCGTGTCATGTTTGTGAGTCGAGTCTGGAATTGACACCCTACCAAATTATACTGACAAATTAGTAATTACCGATGCTTTTTATATTTACCGACAAAAATAAAGTAGTTATTTACCAAAAGTTTTAAATTATGTAGGTAAATATTACCTACAATGATTATCCATGCATGTTATCCAAACATAAGAATAAAATAAATTAACTAGTAATATTATTGGTGCTTAATTAATTCAGGCACTTGCTCAGTGTGAAAAGTCATTAATCAAGTTAGGCCAGGTAGCCACAATTCCTGCTTATAATACTGCTGCTGCTGCTCAGGTAATTAATATAAGCCTTTTGAAATCTTTAGAAGCTTTATTTTAATTAAGGGATAATTATAAAATTACCCCTAATATCTGGGATAATTACAAAAAAAACTCAGAGAAGTTTCGAAATTACCAAAATTCATTTCAGATTTTGATTCCATCTTACATTTCTCCTCGCCATAAGAAATGTTTTCAAAACCCCCTCTTATATATATAGAAATACTACATTTAACCCCTTAAATTAAGACAGAATCAAACCTGTAGGTTTTGCAATTTTAGAAATTCTCTGGGCTTTTTTGTAATTATCCCATACCTTAGGGGTGGTTTTGTAAATATCTGTTTAATTAAAGCTAAACTAACACCACAAAAGATTGTAGCCTCACAGGGTGTAAGAGGAAATGGAGCAATTGCAAGTGCTCGGGCAGCAGAAATTTATGGCCTCGACATACTTGCTGAAAATTTTCAAGTATACAACCAAATGTTTTATTTTAATATTTTATTTTATATTTCACAATATAGATAATTAAACATCAAGTGTATAAATTATGTCTTTAAATAAATGTTTGGTTGTTGATCATTAATTAATATTGATGTATATCTGTAAAATGAATTATAAACTACATATTAAAACAGAGAATCCAAAACTCAATTGCATAGTATTTGAATACAATTAGTTGTAGTTATAACATATAGGATAATTACAAATACTACACTTGAGGTTTAGTCTAATTTTAAAAAATCCAATTATCTTTAAAATTTACGACTATTGTACCCATGTGATATATGTTTCTATTTTATAAATTAAACCCATTGAAGGGTATTGAGGGTGTAATTTGTATTACAAGTACAAACCTCAAAGGGTATGTAATGCATCAAGGGAGTATTTGTATTTTTAAAAGACAATCCGATTATTTTTAATTACGCTAAACCTAAAGTAATTTTTGTAATTATCTTAAGATATATGGAGATTGTGTTCATCGCTTTTTTGCCACGTGTCATGCTTCAACTTTAAATTAGGGAAAACAAGTTTATTTGAACTTTGACTTTTTCAACACTTTGTAACCTAACTATTTCTATTTGCAACTAACAATCTAAAATGCACAGATTTTTCACTTTGCAACCTTCAATCGTTACAATATTCCTAGAATATTCTAACTCCAACTAGACGGATATTACAAAGTGAAAAGACAACACATTTTAGGATGTAAATGCAAATAAAATAATTTAGATTGAGAAGTGTAGGAAATGTCAAAATTCAGGTTAGGAAAAAAATTTGTTTTCCCTTTATATTATTTGCGTAATGCTATACACGATTTTTCTAAATTATCTTATTTGTGAATAGGATGGATCTCGTAATATTACCCGCTTTCTGAAACTTGCACGAAAACCCGTTATCCCAATAAACGGTACACGACATAAGGTACATTTAAGGATCTTATTCAAGCCAAGAAAAAAAAGTTATTTTTTCTATTAATTTTTTTTTTGAATAACTAAATTATCTTTTGCAATTGTATTCTAGACTAGCATTGTTTTCACTCTAGAAGGACCAAAAAAACTACACAAGGCCTTAGCGGTGTTTGCATTGAGGGGCATTGATTTGTCCAAGGTAATGATCATAAAAATACATCTAGCAAAATTGTATTTTTCAGTCTGTAATATTAAGGTTTATTTTAGAATTATTAGATTAATACAATCTTCTTCTTGATTTTTTTTTTCCTTTTTTTATTTTTTAAAATGAAACTCCAGATTGAGAGCAGACCACAGGAAAAGCATCCACTTGGTCATGTCAATGGCTTAAAAAATGGAAGTAACACGTGAGTTTCACTTCATATATTGTCTAAGGAATCATGATGACAATTGACACATTTTCTTATCCATTTAATTCAATAAAATGACATCCCCCAAATATTTCCAATGTTTTAAAATTCGGACCGGACATCGAACCAAGTTAGTAATTGGGCCATTAGGTCACTGGTTCACCGGTTTTCGGGTTTTTGGATAGTTTGACCAGGTGGCAATAATGTTTTAACTACTCGGTCTTAATATATAATTGAACCGGACATATAACCGTAAACCGGCTCCTAGTTAAACTAGTCGGACTAGCTGGTCCAGTCCGGGTTTCGCAACATTGAAAATTTCTGGTTTTTACCTTTGATGCTTTCACCTTTAATTAAATTCTTTACATGGTTGCTTTTTAAAATAATTATTAATTTAATCTTTAATTTTTTGTTCATTGCCCAACTTTTGTTCCTTATTTATACTCCTTGGTGCAGGTACTTTAATTACCTCTTTTTCATTGACTTTGAAGCGTCTGTGGTGGAACATAGAGCCCAATCTGCTCTAGCGCAACTCCAGGTCAGTTCCCCGTTACTAAATAACTACAGTATTTATATCAATAAATTTAAAAATTGATAGTGATTTGTCGGTATAATTTGAGGGAAAAATAATATTTTATATTGTGTAGGTATACTGTAGGTGACTATAAAATTTTAGTAACAAAAGCATTTACGGTAATTTTATCGGTAAACTAGAATTTTTTTCTTGTAGTGATAGAAAGTCATATAATGTTATTTATAAGTTTTGAGAGACTAACTAAGAAAGAAAAAAAGTAACATACAATTTATGGTGTTTGGTTCAATTGGAAAACTTGCATTCACAAGTATTAAAAAATCAGAATGAATCTGTATTGAAAATAATAATAAGTGATAATTACATAAAAAAACCTGAAGTTTGGGTTAATTAAAAACAACCAAGATATTTTTGAATATTACAAAAAAAAAACCTTAAGGTGTGATTCTACTTACATCTTCCCCTTCATAAGCAAAAGATATTTCAAAAAAACCACCCTGATATTTGTAAAAATATTATAGTTAACCCCTTAAATTTAAGACAAAATCAAACATGAGGGGGCTTTTTGTAATTTTAAAACATCTCTGATTTTTTTTATAATTAGCCCAAACCTTGGGGGTGTTTTCGTAATTATCCCTAATAATAATTATTGTAGTATTCTGGATAATTGGCATCTTGCACCCTCAAATTACACCCATTTAACACTTTGCACCCTAAAATTGAAAATTTGGCACTTTGCACCATTAAATTAATATTATTTGGCAAAGTGCACCCTATAGGTCAAAATATACATTTTAAAAATAATTTTGTTGAAATTGGAGGAAAAAAATTAACTCTCACCCCACACTTTATATTATTTCCGGAAAATATTAATTTTATGTTAGCTAAGTTGGTCCAATAAATTTAAACTTTATATAATTGTCTATTGTTCTTAATTTATTTGTGAAAATAATATTTTTATTTATGATATATTTTTTTATGAAATATGTGTTATGCATCTATAATAACAATATATATATATATATTTATTATTTTCAATTATATCAATGAGCTATTTTCTTAACTACAAAATATTTTTAAAATAATTATTTGAGTTTTTTCGGTCTTTCTTTATTTTTCCCTTACTTTCTTATTTTAATTTTTCTCCTTTTTGGTCTTTGATTATTGTTAATGCATTTTCTTAAAAATAAATTAAAAATTAGCATTTTTAATTCGAGCAAAATATTTTTAGAAATACATTTTCACAAACAAAATAAAAATAATAGGCAATAACATGAAATTCGAAATTATTTAACAACTTAACTAGCATAAAATTAATTTTTGTAGGAAAGTAACAAATTTAAAAGATTGAAAGTGTGGGAAATGGAGAAAGTGAATTTTATCCCCAAATTTTAACAA
Organism: Rehmannia glutinosa; assembly: GCA_016081115.2. Lineage (NCBI taxonomy): Eukaryota > Viridiplantae > Streptophyta > Magnoliopsida > Lamiales > Orobanchaceae > Rehmannia > Rehmannia glutinosa. Next base: position 828,018 of record JABTTQ020003482.1, read on the forward strand.
AATTATTTTCAAAATGTATATTTTGGCTAATAGGTGCACTTTGCCAAGTAAATATTAATTTAATGGTGTAAAGTACCAAATTTGTAATTTTAGGGTGCAAAGTGAAAAATGTGTATAATTTAAGGGTGCAAAGTGCCAATTACCCTAGTATTCTCCCATTTGTGTTTATGTGTGTGTGTGTGTGGTAGTATATACACATAGCATCAATTCTGGAATTATGAGTGTGGTATTTCATCGTCCAGGATATGGCAATATCTCTTCGGATTCTTGGTTGCTACCCTATGGACTCAGCCACAGAGAAAAATTTCTGGCCATGTTTGGATTTATATTGTGTAATATAATTGATTTTATTTGTAAAAATTGTTGGGTAATGTATTTTAAACTAATTGTGTGTAGTTTTGTTGTGGGGATTGGGGAATTATAAACATTTTTGTTTGTTTTGAATACAAATCATGGTAGGTGAGGGAGTTAGGTGAGAATCGAACTCAGGCAAATAGCTGAGTTTTACAAACGTCTTGCTACTGGGCTGTCAAGATTTTATAGTAATGTCTTATTGTAATGTCTTTTATAGTAAGATTTTATATGTTCAGTCATGATATTACATCAATTTATTTTAATATTTTTATGTTTCTAGCTTAATTTTAAAATTAGATAATATATAATAATATAAATAATTAGGTAATATTATAAATGTAATATAATGATGAGATAGTATATATGTGTATTAATTATTAGGCAAAAACTGGTCTAAGACTGTTTAACGGGTCAAAATCCGTCAAATGGATCCTAAACCCAAACCCAGTGGTATTTTGAAATATCGGGTGGTGGTATTTTCATAATACTCTAGGGATGGTGGTATTTTCATTAGAGCTGTCAAATGGACTAAACCAAAATTTCATCGACCACTATTTTTAAGGCTCAAACCCGGCCCGACCCATGAAAATACATGAAAAATCGGGCGACAGTGATATCCCGAACCCTTTCTTGTTCTCATAACCAATCACACTCTACATTTTATCTTCATCTACCAAACACACTTTTTCATTACTATTCTCTCCAGGAAAAAAAAAAATTGAAACGAATGAAAGTACAATCAATTACACCCTAAATTATCCATCGCATAATATATTAAAATTATAATTGTATCTAACCAAAGTAAAATATATTACAATACAAATAATTCAATAAAAGCACACATAACACACAATTCCAATTTGCTATACACAAACCATTATTTTTTGTTCAAGTAAATATATAACCTAAATTAATTTACAACACACAACACATAACATGAAGATAGACACACACAAAACAGGAAATTAAATTTATTGTCACAACATATCATGGAATTAAATTAACATCACATGAATTCATCATAATTCATAGCCATGGTGAGTTGAATATTGGAGTAGCAATAGCTTTGACTTGAAGATACTTGTTAAGAGCTTCCATTCCCATATCCTTGCCAAATCCACTCATTTTATAACCCCAATTGGTAAATCGTTGTCAAATGCAAAATAACAATTTATCCAAATCGCACCCGCACGGAGAGATCTTGAAAGCGTGTTTGCGATGTTTAGGTCATTTGTCATAATCCCTGCTGCTAATCCATACTTTGTGCTATTAGCTCTCTTGATCACCTCTTCAACACTCCTGCGTTTTTTTTTATAAATAATTTAGTTCGAAAAAACGTAAACTTTTAGTCCTCTAAATTTCAAAGTTTGTTCTTAGTGTAGTAAGTTTATTTTTTTCGGACATTTAGTCCAATTTCTGCCAGAAAATTCAATTTTCGGACAGAAATTGCTAAGTTGGACTAGGATATTGATGACACGCATGGTAAAATAATGAGTCCGTCATATTTTTGGCTTTTTTCCACCACAAAAATATTTTTTAACCATGTTTTTTTAGTCATTTTTGAGTTTAAATGTCCACTTTGCCTTTTCACATTTTTGGGGACAATACATAGCTCGATACTGAGTTACATAACTCGATATCGAGTTAACCACGTCAATTTTTTGAAAATAGCTAAGTATCTCAGCTGAGAATAAACGAAATGTATGACAGTCTATTTTTAATCAAAATAGCTAAAAAATTATGTTTTTTCAGAAAACCATGACTATTTTTCATTTTCACTAAACATAAATGGTCAATTTGGCCGATTGCCACTATAATAATTTTGGAGTTTTTTTTGGAGGGAAAATATCACATGTTTGCTGACTTAATATAATCAAAATATATTTCCATACCGTGTCAAATTGTGTCCAAGAAAGTCCATATAATGGGATGGTTTGAGTACTATTTAGTCATGTACACTTACTTGAATTTCATGATTGACATAACAGGTCCAAAAATCTCTTCCTTGGCAATGATCATATCATCCTATCAAAAAAAAAAGAAGTTGATAGATCCTTTGGTGATGGTAATTGGGATTATTGTATAATCGTCATATAAGTTGTTTGAGAGCTTACAGTGACATCAGTGAATATCGTTGGCTCAATATAGTACCCCTTCCGATCAAACGGCTTACCACCGGTTACCAGAGTGGCTCCTTCTCTCTTCCCATGCTCAATATACGAAAGAACTTTATCGTATTGTTTCTTGTCAACCTGTTTTGATCAAAACAATCATCATTATTTTGATCAAAAACCGGAATGTTTTAATTTTAAGTTCAAATTTTCCTCATAACATAACATAATTAGCTAATTAGTTGCCAAAATCATGTATATACTTGCGGCCCTTGATGAACATTTGGATCAAAAGGGTCTCCAACAACCCATGTTTTCAACTCTTCCAACAATCGATCGATGAATTTATCGTATATCCCTTCTTGAACGAAAACACGGGTACCGGCCACACATATTTGTCCCTGAAAAATATATATAGTGCAAAATAATTAATTATAATAATAATGTTTATGATTGATTTTAGGGATAATTACAAAAAACACCCTTGAGGTTTGACCTAATTACAATAAAACCCAGCTAATTTGCAAAATTACAAAAAATACGCATGAGGTTTTATTTTGTCTAATAAGCCAAAAATATTTCAAAATCCACCCTCATATTTATGAAAAAACAGTTAGCCCCTTGATTTTAACACTGAATCAAACCTCAGGGATACTTTTAGTAATTTTGAAAGTTAGTAGGGTATTTTGTAATTAGATCAAACCTCAATGGTACTTTTGTAATTATCCCTTGATTTCATAGTTATTAATAAAACAGATAATTATAAAAACACCCCTGAGATTTGGGTTAATTACAAAAAAAAAAAACCAGACATGTTCCAAAATTTAAAAAAAAATATACCTACAGGTTTCGTTTTGTCTTAAATTGAAGGGGGGCAACTATAATATTTTTGCAAATGTCGAGTTTTTTCAAATATTTTGAAAATCAAGACCGAATCAAACCAAGGGATTTTTGTAATTTTCAAAGAACTCTGGGTTTTTTTAGGGGTGTTTTTGTAATAATCCCTTAATAAAATGTGGAAATTATTATTACCTGGTTGTAGAAACATGCAGTGAGAGCAAGAGGAGCAATTTTATCAATATTTGCATCATTAAACACAATAAAAGGGGATTTGCCTCCCAATTCCAATGACACGGCTTTTAAATTGCTTGTGGCTGCTGATTGCATTATACGGTGTCCTGTATCTGTCGACCCTGTGAAACTCACCTGACGATAATACCATAAAAAGGAGCATTACTTATCGACATTTAATTAAGGACTAAATCCGAGAGTTTTTGTAAAGATACAAGGTGATTTTGCGAACGAAATTCAAAAATGACAATTTTGTCGCCTTTGCTATAGTTACATGACTAAAGTTGCAATTTACCCTTTTCGTAATATCACTTGTTGCCTTTGGATAGGCAACGGGAAAACTTGGCTTGTCTAATAATAATATGGATTGGTATGCTAGCTTGTGTTTCTGATTCTGCTTCATATAATCGAATCAAAAGTATGGGGGGTGCATTAGATTTCGATTGTCTTTGTTGGTTTGATATTTACAAATAAATAAACACTTTTACAATTTTTTTACCAAATACTGTCAACTTCTGATTCTCTTTGCAAACACTATCAACTCCTGATTGTGAACTACTTTCCCTACAAGAAAATTCCAGTTTACTGACAGAATTTACCAACATAAATGATTTTGTCACTAAACTTCACGGTTACCTACAGAATACCTACATAATAAAAAAAATTATTTTTTCCCAAATTATATAGACAGATCACTGACAGTTTTTAAATTTACCGACAGAAATACTGTAGGTATTTTACCAACAGTTTTATATTTTATAGGTAAATATTTACCTACAATGATATTACATACACTTTGCAGTTATCTGAATATTTACCTACAGATATTTATGTAAGTGGACTGGTTTTTTCTTGTAGTATTTTGTTTACAATAAATCACTATTCTAAAAGCAGATTTGGTACAAATCTATCATTATTATAATCTAGAAAAGTACACATGATATTTATTATCATATCAATTCATATTCAACAACTAATTTCAATTAACATCTTTCAATTTATCCCAACTACAAAGGTAAATGTGTGCTTTAGTATTATAGTATTAAAGTTTAATTGAAGTTTACCATGTCAATATCCATGTGAGAACTAATTGCAGCACCAGCTTTGGATCCATATCCTGTCACAACATTGATCACTCCATCTGGCACACCAGCCTAGGTTTATAGAAGAAAAATGGAAGTGTCATTCATACAATTAGTAAATAAGGATAATTACAAAAACACCCTGGGGTTTGGACTAATTACAAAAGAACTGAACAAGTTTCAAAATTGCAAAAAAAAATCGATGAGTTTGATTCTATTTTAAATTTAAGGGGGTAATCGTAATATTTTTATAAATGACATAGGGGTATCGAAATATTTTTTTACTTATGAAGGAAAATATAATACGAAATCAAAATTAAATGGGGGTTTTGCAATTATCAAAAGCATCTGGGTTTTTTTTAATTAGCCTAAACCTAAGGGGGGTTTTGTAATTATCCCATAAAATAATGTGAAGATGTTTTGCAACTCCCATTTTCAACGAGGATTAGTCATAATAAAACATATTTCAAACACCCACTTTATATTTGTAAAAATATTACAGTTATCCCGTATATTTAAGACATAACCAAACCTCATTAGTAGTTTTCGCAATTTTGAAATTTCTCTAGTTTTTTCTTCTTTTTTTTGTAATTATCCCAAACCTCAGGGATATTTTTGTAATTACCCCGAATCTCAGGGATATTTTTGTAATTACCCCAAACCTCGAGGGGTATTTTTGTAATTACCCCTTATTCTTATTTCCAATTTACCACAAAAAGAAAACCAAAACAAATGTACCTGCTTAGCCAAATGGGCATAAAAAAGTGCAGAGAGAGGGGTTTGTTCAGCTGGTTTGACAACCATGGTACAACCAGCAGCCAGCGCGGGACCCACTTTCATCACAAACATTTGCGTTGGGAAATTCCATGGAATTATTAGCCCCACCACGCCAATAGGCTCCACCAGTGTGTACCCGTGTAGCTCTTTCGACATTTTTAAGGTTGCACCATGGATTTTATCCCCTGCGCCCGCGTAGTAGCGGATAAGTTCCGCGGCGTTGTGAATGTGCATGCCTTTTGTCAAGCTGTAGAGATTCGCAGCATCAATGGTGTCCAAGGCTGCTAGTTCTTCTAGGTTTTGTTCTATTAGGTCTGCGAATTTCAGCATTATTCGTCGCCTTTCCTGAAAATAATATTTGGATATATTTATTTCTTTCATCTTTTGTGTGTCAAAATTAGAACCAAGGAAATCGCCCACGTATTAAAAATACACTTAATTTCTTTGTGCCCAATCGGGGCTTGGTGGTGTTTCTGGCTTAATGTATCGGGTCCAATAGGACCGGCTCTTTCGGACTTGGAGAATTGTAGTCCAGTCCAACTCTATTATCGGGACGATCAGGCTAGCCCGTCGGTTCGGGTTTTCTGACAGTTGTAGTCAAAACTATAGTTTATTTATTTTTTTACATAGGAAATGAAACAATTAAAAATTTTCACCTCAAAATTAGGCTGAAAACGAACCAAACTACTCGATACTCGATTCGAGATCGGTCGTTAAAAGCTCATTTGAGCTCGGTTCGTTAATATAACGAACCAAACTTGAACACATTTTTTCGTTTGATAAGTTGTAGAGCTCGGCTGAGCTCGACTCAATTAGTAAAAAAAGAATAAAATATGTGTAAAAATATCAAACTACTCGAGCTCGATTCGTGTTCGCTCGACCAAAGCTCGCTCGAGCTCGATTCGATTAATAATCAAACAAGCTCAAATACAATTTTTTGAAGCTCGATTAAAATTCAAACAAGCTCGAACAATACCATGTTCGGCATTTGACTCGACATTCGCTTACACCCCTACTCAAAATTACTCATTGCCCATCGCGGAACTACCATAGTTCGGGTTGTACTCTAATCCAGAATTGTCTGCTTTGCAGCTCATATATAAAGTGCATTTTTTGGGTATTAATATAGTAGCCCAACTCCATTCATATATTAGCCCGACCTATGTGGTGTCCAACCTATTTATAGTTCTTTTTGTTGGGATGTTCACCATAAAACATGGAAATAAATTCAACAAAAGTTGCTTGTTTTTCCTCAAGTTGGCACCGCCGCAGAAAATGAAGTTAGTGGATGTGCCTAACATTTTTGACAATTAAATGTTTGGTAGCCATCCAAAATTGAGAAAGATCAAACATATGTTGAAACATTCAACCATTTCTCTCTATAAATAGAGAACGATTGTGATGGGAGAAGATATGGCAAGCAAGTGAAGTTGCTTGGCCATCCAAGCCAGGGTGGAGAGGAAAAATGAGTGTACACACCTGGGGAGATCAATTTGGGTGAGTCAAATTATGATAGGTGCGGGGAAACACTCGGGGTATTTTTCTCTCGGTAACACAAAGGGGTTGGGGAGAGTGTTCTTTGATAGCTAGTAAAGTGGTTGTACGAGAGTCTTTTATTCTTGGGTTTGGTCCATAAAACCTCGGGTGTATTTTTCTTGTACCGAGAAATTCTTTATTAGTAAAGAACGGAAACTCTCGTGGACGTAGGCGGGTTTTGCCGAACCACGTAAAATTACCGCTGTGTTCATTTTATTTTTTACGCCGATGTCATTTATTTTTGCCATCGTCTTGTTGGTGTGATTTGTCGGGTATTAGGATAAATCAAATCTCGGACCACGACACGCCTCCATTGCGCCAACAAGTGGTATCGAGCTACTTGGTAAGGGCAAGGTAGAAAATTGAGATTTGAATTTTTCGGGTGGACATCGTGGCAGTGACAAATCCATTCAAGGTGCAACAATTTGACGGCGAAGGAAATTTCACTCCTTGGCAATAAAGGGTGAAGGATCTCCTAGTTCAACGGGACCTGGCAATGGCGTTGAAGAGAAAGGAGGGAAAATTGACAGATATGAAAGGTGCACAGTGGGCAAATATGGATCAACTGGGGAAAGTTGGTGTAAAGGTTGAGGAAGAAGATAAAACCCTTTTACTTCTTACCTCTATCCCGGATTCATATGATAGTCTGGTGATGATGTTGTTGTACGTAAAAGAGACACTAGACTGGGAGCATATATAAAAGCATCGTTGTTGTCCCATAAAAAAAAAAGGCAAACCAGGAGGAGGGACATGGATATGCTTTGGTTGCTCGGGAAATGAATCCAGAAGCAGGGAGGGATTCTGGTGGTGGATCTGTAATCAGCAGGTCAGATTCAAGGACCAGGGAAAGGGTGTTGTATGCTATCGTTATCACAAGGAGGGTCACTTTAAAAGGAATTGTCCTCGGAGAAAGAAGGATGATACCAGTGATGGTGGCGGTGGTGATGCGGTGATAGCTGCGGAAGTTGGATATATCTCACAATCTCCACAAGGATTGATACTTCTTCTCGAGATTGATGGATTTTAGATTCGGGATGCATAATGCATGTGTACTCCAGGAGAAATTATTTTGATTTACTTCAATTGCGAGAGGGTGAATTTTGTTCTCTGGTGATGGTTCTATTTGTAGAATCATGGGATTGGAGTGGTAAAAATCAAAATGGGTGATGGAGTGGACCGTACTTTGGGTGGTGTGGCCTATGTCCCAAAAATGCGGATGAATCTAATTTCCTGGTGCCAAGTGGATTCCAATAGCTGCGATATTCAGCTGGAGGTGGAGTCCTGAAAACCACACGTGGCGGAAGGGTCCTAAGAGTGAGAGAGAAGTATCGGAATTTGTATCGTCTGGTGACCTCAAGGATTACTGGAAGTGGTAGCGCGCCGGAAGGCTTCCAGGGAACAGACGGGTGTGAGGGAAATCCTGTTGGGCGAGAGGATGGATTGGGGTCGTTCCTCTCGACAGTCAACTAGTGGTGTTGACTGGACTGCACATGTGTATTGGCCGATTGAATCAGGTGGAGTTAGGACCTTACTGATTTGACATGTGCAGAGGATTGAAGGTCAATGGTGTTTTTTGATGTCCTGGTTTGCGGGATGGTGATATTGCTTTATGGTGAAGGTGGAGATTGTTGGGATGTTCACCATAAAACATGGAAATAAATTCAACAAAAGTTGCTTGTTTTTCCTCAAGTTGGCACCGGCCAGAGAAAATGAAGTTAGTGGGATGTGCCTAACATTTTTGACAATTAAATGTTTGGTAGCCATCCAAAATTGAGAAAGATCAAACATATGTTGAAACATTCAACCATTTCTCTCTATAAATAGAGAACGATTGTGATGGGAGAAGATATGGCAAGCAAGTGAAGTTGCTTGGCCATCCGGCCGGTGGAGAGGAAAATGAGTGTACACACTGGGGAGATCAATTTGGGTGAGTCAAATTATGATAGGTGCGGGAAACACTCGGGGTATTTTTCTCTACGGTAATACAAAGGGGTTGGGGAGAGTGTTCTTTGATAGCTAGTAAAGTGGTTGTACGAGAGTCTTTTATTCTTGGGTTTGGTCCATAAAACTCAAGGGGTGTATTTTTCTTGTACCGGGAAATTCTTTATTAGTAAAGAACGGAAACTCTCGTGGACGTAGGTGGGTTTTGCCGAACCACGTAAAATTCTTTGTGTTCATTTTATTTTCTCGTTGATGCCATTTATTTTGCCATCGTCTTGTTGGTGTGATTTGTCGGTATTCGGATAAATCAAATCTCGGACCACGACACGCCTCCACGCGCCCAACACTTTTTTTCAACCTATGTATGCCATTAAACAATTACCACATACCCGCATCCGAAACCAATTTCTAGATTCTATTATTGACAAATTTTATTCTCCGAAGGTTGTCGAGTACAACTTCAATGAATATTGAGAAATAAATTTATGGTGATCAAGATTTTCATTTTTTAGCTCATACTATCGTCAATTTTTGGATAGGCCCCAAAAAATTGAAATACCCATAATTTTCTAGAAATGACGTGATATTGTCAAATATTGTCCGATCGGTGTTAAGCTCTAATTATTTAAGACATTCGCCTTTAGTAATTGGAGGTTTAGTTCATGCTACCCTATACTTTTAAGCCTTTAATTGCTATGTTTTCCAATATTTTTATTTACGAATACACACATCTTCCAATACATCACGTTAAATCTCTATATCCAAAAATATTTCCCAAAAACTCCCTAGCACTAAGATATTGGATTCTCCATCTTCTAATTTATTTAAGGCAATTCACCTTTAGTATTGGAGATGAATTTATGGTACTGAAATTTATCGTTTGCGATTATTAATTAGATTGATAACATAATTTGATAAGATATAATTGGATAATATAACTGAGTTCAACAAAATGTTTGAGAAGTATAATTGTAATGTGTGATTATTCCAAGTAGGATAACAATATTTGTTTCACATTGATAGAAAAAAGTTGGATATATTTCAAAAATGTGTTAGAGTAGTTTAATATTTGTTATTATTGTGATTTATTTGTAATGTTAAGGGTAGTATAGTCTTTTATCTTCCTCAGAAGCCCTCAAATTTCTATTTAAGAGGTTTCATCCTCATTTGTAATAGTAGTCTTGCTTCTCCTAAATTGCAAGAACACATTTTTCTCTCTTCATTTTGCAATGTATAACCATTTTGTTCTATCAAATGATCGACCAAATTACCCCAAATGCAAAATATAAACATAATACTACCCACATAAATGATGGA